>CAWUFW010022965.1:0-84687 GCA_963921515.1 Calotriton arnoldi
AGACATGTCCCCAACGCCCAATTCACGGACAACACCCAACGCCACACAACTGACGCACACATGTCAGTGAAGACACGCAACAGCAGGACACACCCCAGTGTAACAAACATGGCGTAGCACACAGCGGCGGCAACACCAACTAGGAGAAGCAGGGCCCCTTCGGGAAGAGGAACGCCAGTACCACACTGAAACACCCATACCACCCTGCACATATGAACAAGACATATAAAACGGAACACCAAAGAGCCCGGGGACCGACAACAGGTGGCCCAAGAATAACATTCACACACAAGGCCCAACGCAGAGCGGAAAGGCAGCCTGCCGCCCACACAAGGGAGATCAGACAGCACTGAATGACCTTCCATTCCAACTCCGAAACCACAGCCCTACGACAGAAGCCGGTGAATACAGCCATTGTCCAAGAATAGACCAACACAGGCATGCCGAGGAGACCGACCACAGGGCAGATAGCGCATATCACAGAAGCACACAACGGACGGGGAAGAAAGAAGAAAACACTCCCCCATGTCGGCCACATGCAAGTTAATTGGAAGGAGTCACACATCACTGACCTTGAACTGTCTGAGAAGCATGTGGGAAGAGGGCCCATGTCCTCCAAACAAGCCAACAGAACACAAGTCCTGTCTCCCTACGACTACACAGAGCTCACAGCAACCTCGGAGCGTGCACATTGCAGACTGCACACACAGCCGGAGCACGCCACCACAACGCACCGCTGCGAAATGGCAACCGCAACACACCTACCCAACTACGCCGAACAGCTCAAGCTGTACAAAACCAACCTGTTTCATACATTGGGATGCGATCTCCTGTCCCTGCTGAACGTAAGTTACCGACTGACTTACCGCATCACATTGTTCAGCTGCGTCATGCCCGTCTTCTACTGTCGGAGGTGTCCCTACCAGCATCCCGTGGAGATATGCCTCTCCAACCCGGCATGTCTGAAGGCGGACCTGCTACCACTACTCCTCCCTCTGGACGCACACGACAGGGCCTGCTCTGCCTATGGGGGCATGGCGTATGTGGCCAACATCGCACCCGCACTGAAATGGGACCACTGTGCCTCCACACGACGGATCATCGAGAACAGCTACATCGAATGTCACCCAGCATGCCCCATCATGGTCCTCCAAGGGACAACTTACGAACAACACCTTGACAGCCACCATCCGCTACATTGGCTGGCAAACATGTACACCACCAATGACATGGAAGCCCTGCTGGACGGCATCGCATACCTGACAACCTGTAAATTCGTCGGACCACAACGCAGGTTCCCCGATTGACCTATGATGTCCAACCCCGCACCCATGCTTAGCTTCCGCACGGACTGGCCAGTCACCACCACAACAGCCATACCAAACGACCGGCAACTGTAACCACACCATCAACGACATCGCCATGACATCGGATATGACCGGGACATGCACACTGTTCCCCATCACATCCAGGAACACCGCATGCATCGTGGGAGGCAGTGGCATGGGCTCTGTGTATCGCACCCACATGGACGGAACTGCACGAACAACCAGGACACGACATGGATCCAGCGCCCATGGACACACACACCGCTCAGTGGACATGAATAGGTCGCCTGGAGTCTGTGGGTGCTGCACCCCTCCCACCCCCGCCCCGGGAATCCCATACCAGGACCTTTGCATGGACGACAAGTGCATACAACAACAACACGACCCCAGTGACTGTGACATGTCCAGTAACCACCACAGTGCAACAACAAGTGGCACGCCGCTGCATGCACGCAAGCACATGCCCTGATGTCATCTCACATGCACGCGTGCATGAGGAACAACCGCAGCAAACCTGTCACATGGAACTGAGATGGACTGTGCCCATGATGCCAAGCGGTCTGGTAGGCTACATGTATACCGTCTGTGTCAAAGTCCGCAGCTCCGCAGCTATACGTAAATGTACATTAGCACAGCCTTGGCCAAGCAGATGTCACTCTGAAGCCCACATCCCACATGCAACAGCCAATCACATGTAACCCCACACACTATCCCATTTGCAATCATGCTCAGTATATCCTCAACATGTATTCCGCTGCCAGTAGTGTCCACTATACTGCATCACAGAGGACAGAAGACTCAATATAATGTTTGAAACCAAAACTGTCTCCGCTGACTCATTTCACAAGTACGAATGAGAGAGGATGAGAGTATGTGAAGTACACGGCAGTCGTGACATGACCATGTAGTCCACTGGTATTGGATGTCAACGCAAATGAGTAGCACAACTGTGGAAGACACACATGTGTCGTGTGAAGTCGTATGGACGCAGTGCTCAGGTGGGTGGGTGTGACGGGTAGATGCGCACATGCCAAGTTGGAGCACGCCGTGTTGGGAGGGGTCATGAACAGTACACCACCGCTTCCCTGGGCATTGTGAGAGGACACCTGTCGGGGGAGTGAACACGTGTGTGCACAGCAGCCGGGCACACGTACAAGCGGTACCAGGCGCACCTCAGCCCACCCTCTGTGGACAAGCTGGATCCTGTTGTGCGCCCGCCATGCCCCTTGACAAGACACACACAGCCCCAGTCGACCAGGTGTAACCCCAACATAGTCAATCCGCACAGGCGATACAGGGCACGGGATGGCAGTGGAGCATGGTGTGTGAGAGGTCTCCTCGCGCTCCTCCTGGTCATATCACGCAGGCAATAGAACCTCAACGTCTAGCATGGCACAAGTCAAATGGAAGTGTAGGGGGGACGCACCACAGCACGAGCAGCACTGACGTCACGGGAGGTGGCTCGCACCATCCCATCCATTGCCCATCATACCAACCACGCCACATGCCATTGCGACTAAGTGCAAGCGCGTGCGCCACCACCCCCGAGCCCTCCCCAGAGAGGCCAAAGAGTGAATGTGTGGGCCATCAGCCACAGACGGACGCGGCCTGGCCGCAAGGGCAGCCACAGCCACTGGGTGTCGCAGGTGGCGGATCCGGAAGGCGAAGATTGTGATGATTAGTCCATGCAGGCCGGGTCTCCATTTGGGGCACCACGCAGGTGGACGGCGTCCCGCCACACATCATACCCTGAGACAGCCCACTCGTGCAACTGGACCCACACATACACTCCTTGCCCTCTCTGGTGCGAGCTTGGGGCTGCCTGTGCAAGCGCTAGCCTCGCAGGTGAGCATGCATATTGGGGGAGCGAGGGGAGGACATGAGGGCTGGGGCGAAGATGACTGTATCACTGTCAGTTAGTACAAGGGATGACCCAGATGTGGAAAGGAAGAGACGTGTCCCGTGTGTACTGCAACTTGTCGCCAATCCAACTACCCCCATGTCCGGAATGTAAGCCCGCACCTAGGCCCGCCCATCCGCCACATCGAACATACCACCAGCACGACAACCTTCCCATTCGAAACACTGACTGGGGGTGGCGACCAGTGAACAATCATGTGTAGCCTACCCACGCGTACATGTGGGCCCTCCATGATCCATGTCACCTGCGGCAAAGTCATGACATGCGCAATGAGGGAAGTGAGGAGAGCTGTCCGCCCCACGCGCAGAAGGTGCATCAGCTCCACAGACCCAGCAGCGAGTCCAGCAGGGGTCACATGTGCAGGGGCAGCTGTGCCTGGTGTGAAGGCACATGCATATAGACAGCACATCGACCAATGTGTAGTCTGCCCACATCTACAGTCCATCATCATGCGGACATAGGAATTTAACACAGGGCAACACATCTTAGTTGGTGCACCCACCGTGACCAACAATGCGCAATCATCGACGTACCCGCCCTGTGCATGGCCCCCCACCCAACGGAGGCACATCCAGTGCCACCATCCCACACACACAAGCCTTCCACGGAACATGCTGTGTCCAATGGTCAGTACAGAGTCAGCGCCCATCTGGTGGATCCTGAACAGGAGACACATGCACACACATGCCAGCTCCCACTATGTACGTCTGCCACCTGGCACGTGCAATGTAACCTCTCACCTGTGACGTGTGACTGCAAGCACACAGCCGTCTTGGCATGGGGCTGTCAATGTGGACACCTGTCAATGTTTCGGGAGGTGTGATCCGTACAGTGCTGTACATAGGGTGCAGTGCTGACACCTACTACTGTCTCATATCCCCTCGTGCCACAGGTCCCACTTGTTTTGGCCGCTCAGCCTGTGCCCACATCGTCGTCGTCGTGTGCCATACTCATCCAGCCGCGGAAGCAGTTCCATGCTCAGCAGACATTCATGTTGCCGTGGCGTTGCCGCTTGACGGATATGCAGTCAGTCCCCATCAGCACGCCCCGCAAGTCATTGGGGCCTAGATCCCCATGTGCATGCACATGGCAGTGGTTTGTATCACTAGCCATTGCCATTGTTGGGAGACCTGTGTAAGTGTATTGTGGCCGTGCCGTCCCAGCTTGACAGCTGGGCTGTGGCTCATGTGCTTGCTCAGTCATGTCAGTGATGTGTATGCGAAATTGCTATGTGTCGTGTTGCTTTGACATGTGTCCTCTGCCATTGTCCCTAGGCGGAGACCGAACATTGACCGCCCATACCAATTGCTGGCGGACATGGACGATACAGAGGTTATTAGGAAGTTTCGGCTGGACAGGCCAACCCTGCATCGACTGTGTGCCATGTTAGAACCCCATCTCCGTCCCCGCAGGGTGTATCCGACTGCTGTCACCCCCACGGCTAAGGTGATGGCCGCCATGCATTTCTTCGCCACTGGGTCATTCCAGCACACAGTGGGCATTGGAGGAGGGATGTCCCAGCCCATGTTCAGCAAGGTGCTGAGGGATGTACTGGCAGCCATGATGCTGTACCGAAACAGGTACATCCGCTTCCCCAGGGCTCGTGAATTGGCGGCAGTGAAGGGTGCATTCTATGCCCTTGGCAGAATCCCACACGTCGTTGGAGCCATTGACTGCACACATGTCGGCCTTGTTCCACCACAGGCCACTGAGCACCTGTACCGCAACAGGAAGCACACGCACTCCCTGAATGTGCAAGTGGTGTGCCTTGCGGACATGGTGATCACCCACGTGTGTGCAAAGTTCCCAGGCTCGGCCCATGACGCACACATAATGCGCAACAGCATCTTGCCACGACTGATGTCCAATATGCAACAGGATCGTGCCTGTATTGTCGGTGAGTATGTGGAGTGGTGTAGCGTGCTGGTTGTGCGATGCTGTCCCCTGTCCAGTTGGAATTGCAACGGTTCTCTGTGTCCCTCACACCCAGGTGACTCTGCGTACCCGAATGGGGCATGGCTGCTCAGTCCATTGAGGAATCCTCGCACCCCAGCAGACGATCGCTACAATGAGGCACATGGGAGGACCAGACGTGTGGTCGAGCGTACCTTTGGCCTCCTCAAGTCCAGGTTCAGGTGCCTGGACCGCACCGGGGGTGCGCTGGCGTACTCCCCACAGAAGGTGTGCCGGATAGTGGTGGCGTGCTGCATGCTGCACAATCTGGCCATTCGGAAGCAGATCCCCCTCATCGTGGATGACGGAGATCAACCAGGGCCCCAGCCCGCAGACCAGGACAGCTCGAGTGAGGAGGACAGCGGAGAGGAGGAAGCTGGTAATGTGCGGCAGCAGCTCATCGCCCGCTACTTCACTTGACGGTGAGTGTCCATGTACGACGGCTGATGTGGCTGTATCTGTGCAGGTGTGTGTGTGCTGTGCCAGGGTGGCCGTTTGTTCACTGCGTGCTGTGTGTCAACGCTCCATGGCCAGGGTAGTATGCCACTGTTGGTGGCTGTGGCATTGTGCCCTATTGCTCTGTGCGATGTGTGTACATTGCTTGTAGTTGTTGACATGTACTGTGTGATGGGTGTGTGACACACTCATTGAATGTGCTCCTGTTCTGTCTCCCACCCCTAGGTCCCTACAGGCCCTCCGGATTCAATTGCCATGCCACGCATCAGGTGCCTTTCCGCCCAAGGTGGCCGTTGTATTCCGTACAAATAAAACACAGGGCACAAACAGCAGTTAGTGTAAAAGGTGCATTTATTACAAACTGTGACATGTGATTGTGTGTAAGGTGATGACAAAAGTGGTGCGTGCAGTGACAATGAGCTGTCGGTCATGGCTGCGTGATGCTCAGGGTGTACCCACTGGTTCTATGTCCATAGTCCAACACACACATGCCATCCAGATGGCTGTGTGGAGTGGGATCGTAGTCCAAGTCAATGCAGTGGCTGGTCAAGGAAGGCTGGCGGAAGGCTGGCTGGCTGCCTCACTTGCGTTTGGAGCGTGCGAAGTCCTCCCGGGAGATCTGTTTCCACTTCGGACGGCCCCTTCCACGTTTGCGAGGGGGGTGCCTGCTTGCGACATGCTGGTGGTTGAGGTGTGCTCACTGGCTGTGGACGCAGGGGAACTGGACACTGCTGCTCCACCCTGCGCCCCGGCAGGTGGTGGCGGAGGGGGAGCTGCTGTCCCTGGCTGTGACCTCACCGCCACCACCAGCTGGCCCATGAGGTCCACGAGTTGGCCCATACGGGCGTCCATGGACCTCAGCACCCCCAGCACCTCACGCGTGTCTGAAGCAGACCGGACCCATTGTCCTTGGGCCTCTTCATAGGCCCCAAGGACTCTGGCCATTTGAGGCAGGGCATGGCTCCCAGGGGAGGCTGGCGTTTCCCTGACCCTGCTCCTCCTACCAGTCCTGCTGCCACCGGCCTGCCCACTAGCCACATTGCTCACCACGGTCCTCGCTGTGGCTCCCAGGGTGGATCCAGTCGGCCGGGCCACCACCTGCGCTGGGGCTGGTGCCAGCGAAGACGTGGTGGTGGTGGCGGCGGTGGTGGTCGGTGCGGCGATGGTGGCGGTTGCGGCAGTGGTAGTGGCCACAATGACCGTGGGTGTGGCCGCAACGACAGTGGCAGCAGGGGGCTGGGAATGTTCAGCAGCCCTGGATGATGGGTTGGTGGGTAGGAGGGTCCTGGGGAGCGGCTGGGCCCTGCCACACCAGATGGGCCTGCTTGGTGGTCCGTGTCCGAAGAGGAGGACAGATCCTCCAGATCCGTGTGTCCTCGTTGGGGGCTTGTAGGCTGGCTGTGCTGGCTGCTGGCTCCATCCCCAGCATCCAGCAGTTCGTCACCTGTGGAGAGAATGAGATTTGTTATTGTGTTGCACCTGGCGAAGTATGTATTTGTCGTCTGACATTAACAGTTCGTGCAATCTCGTACATGGGTTTCCCGGAGGCGTGTGTGTGGCTGTAGCATCTGTAGTTGTGTGTGCTTGGCAATGGGACTGTGTGCTGTGCACATGTGGCATGGGACGGATTGGCCATGCCGATGGGTGTGTTGCTGTGCCCCTACTTATTGTGACTCTGGTGTATGCGGGCTCCTGGCCCATCCTGGGTCTGGTTTGTACTTTGCTTTTGGTGTTCAGATGGGACGCTTAGGAACGCATATGGCAACATGGGGGCCATGCCCCAGATTCGCATTTGGGAGGGGATATGCTTTTGGGGTTCAAATGGAACGCTTAGGAACGCATATGGCAACATGGGGGCCATGCCCCAGATTCGCATTTGGGAGGGGATATGCTTTTGGGGTTCAAATGGAACGCTTAGGAACGCATATGGCAACATGGGGGCCATGCCCCAGATTCGCATTTGGGAGGGAATATGCTTTTGGGGTTCAAATGGAACGCTTAGGAACGCATATGGCAACATGGGGGCCATGCCCCAGATTCGCATTTGGGTGGGAATATGCTTTTGGGGTTCAAATGGAACGCTTAGGAACGCATATGGCAACATGGGGGCCATGCCCCAGATTCGCATTTGGGAGGGAATATGCTTTTGGGGTTCAAATGGAACGCTTAGGAACGCATATGGCAACATGGGGGCCATGCCCCAGATTCGCATTTGGGAGGGAATATGCTTTTGGGGTTCAAATGGAACGCTTAGGAACGCATATGGCAACATGGGGGCCATGCCCCAGATTCGCATTTGGGTGGGAATATGCTTTTGGGGTTCAAATGGAACGCTTAGGAACGCATATGGCAACATGGGGGCCATGCCCCAGATTCGCATTTGGGAGGGAATATGCTTTTGGGGTTCAAATGGAACGCTTAGGAACGCATATGGCAACATGGGGGCCATGCCCCAGATTCGCATTTGGGAGGGAATATGCTTTTGGGGTTCAAATGGAACGCTTAGGAACGCATATGGCAACATGGGGGCCATGCCCCAGATTCGCATTTGGGTGGGAATATGCTTTTGGGGTTCAAATGGAACGCTTAGGAACGCATATGGCAACATGGGGGCCATGCCCCAGATTCGCATTTGGGAGGGAATATGCTTTTGGGGTTCAAATGGAACGCTTAGGAACGCATATGGCAACATGGGGGCCATGCCCCAGATTCGCATTTGGGTGGGAATATGCTTTTGGGGTTCAAATGGAACGCTTAGGAACGCATATGGCAACATGGGGGCCATGCCCCAGATTCGCATTTGGGAGGGAATATGCTTTTGGGGTTCAAATGGAATGCTTAGGAACGCATATGGCAACATGGGGGCCATGCCCCAGATTCGCATTTGGGAGGGAATATGCTTTTGGGGTTCAAATGGAACGCTTAGGAACGCATATGGCAACATGGGGGCCATGCCCCAGATTCGCATTTGGGAGGGAATATGCTTTTGGGGTACATGCTGTGAGCCATGGGTGCCGAACGTGACATGTGTTGTGGCAGCATGACAGTGCATGGTTTGAGGTGTGTGCATGCTTGACATGGCCTGCATATTTGCTGTCTGTTGTGATTACTGGACATGGCATTGGATGCATCGTTATGAGTGAGTGATGGTTGTGTGCCAGCCAACGTATTGCAGTTGTCCCATCTCCTTGGTGTGCGTGCTGCCCTGTGCCATGTGCATCACTGCAGTGCTCGGGGGGTGTGGCCCATGTTGTGTGTTGTTGCTCACAGTGTGTCGGGCGCTTCATTGACTTCTGGCACATGGTTGGTCATGGGCATGTATCTTAGCGTGACTGCTGTATGTGTGGCAGCTGTGCGGATGACATGCCTTTCATGAGACTGGGGCTGACGGATGGGATGGATGGTATGTTGTATGTGCATGGTGTGTCTGTGTGTTTGATGGGTTCAGTGGTGTTCGTGTGCATTTATGTTGTTCCGCTCTGTTGCGTCTAGTGTTGTTTGTCTTACATAGGCGTAGTTGTGGGGTGTGTGGTTGACAGGCAGTAGGGGCTACATGGACAGGACTTCAATGGTGTTTCGGTTGTGTGTGATGAGTTGCACAGTGGCTGCCGTGTGGTACTATATTCAGTGTGGCTTGTGCATGCAGACGTGGCTCCTTGGGTGTTGCTATGTCTGTGATGGGTCATGTGGGGTGTGAGTCTGTTGTTCATGTCCGTGTGCACATTGTTCACTTGTTCGTGACGGTGGGCGGTGCTGCGTGTTCGTCTGCTACGTGAAATGTCCCATGTGTTGGTCGTGTTCCGGTCCTCATGCCACCAGTAATCCAGCCCTGTCCAGTTTCCCACCTGCAAGTTGTTCGTGCGTGCACTGTACTGGATGCCACATGGCTCTAAGCGGGGGTGCTCCATGTTGCAGGTCTGTGGGGGTGGGGGGTGTTGTGGGTCGTGGGGGTGGCTGGACACCCACTGACACCGATTGCTGTGGACCGTGATGTCTGCCTTTCGGCTGTCGTTGTGCACTGCGGTGGCTGACACGTGGCTGTGGGGTGTGGGGGATGCTCCTCCTTGCTGTGCTGTGGGACTAGGGGCCTGGTGTGTGTTGTACTTGGGCTGTCCACCGTCCCACCCACTGCACTTTGTGTTCCTGCCACTTACCTGTTACTTGTCGGTTAGTGCAGCTGTGGCGGACACATGGGTGTGGTGGGTGCTCGTTGTGGCGCTTCTGGCATATTTGGGGACCTGTTGGTGGTTACGTGGCTGGCTGAGTGTACACATGTCCCCACGTATGTTACAGTTGTTCGGTTTGGGCTGTGTGTGGTGGTGTCTGTTGCATGTGTGTGTGATGTGTTGTGTATTGTGTGCTGGACATGGGGGTGTTTGTCCCTGGGAGCTGTGGCATGGTGGTAGTGCATGTGAGTACATAGCGGTGTGCTGGTATACATTAGTTTGTACTTACCAGCCTCCACTCCCCCTGCTAATCCGGCGAGGATCTCCGGATGTATTATGACTCGCACCTTCTCCTCCCACGCTTTGAAGGTCTTGAAGAGCGCGGGATTCCCTCCGCCAGTGACGGCAGCCAGCTCTCTGTTTTTGCCCTCCTTCTTCTTGACCAGGCTCTTTACGTCATTCCAACGTTTGTTTATTTCTCCTCTGTTCCTGGGCAGGGTCCCGACTGCATTGACCTGGTCTACGATCCGGTTCCACATTCTGTTTCTGGTGGCTAGTGGTGTGTGCTGGACCATGTTCCCATAGATTTGTGGGTACACCTTGATGATCTCGTCGACCATGACCGTCAGCTCAATGGGCGTGAACTTGGGCATTCTTTGTGGTGCCATGGTGTTTGTGGTGCTGGTGCGGTGTGTGTTGTGTAATGTGCAGGGGGTTTGTGGTGCAGGTGTTTGGTGGTGGTGGTGGTGGTGGTTGTGATGTGTGCGTTTCTGTGGTGTGCTGCTGTCCTTGCTGTGTCACTGTGTCCTCTCCTCTCCTCTCTGGTTTGCAATGTAGCAAGGGGTTGTAGTCTGTGGGAGTGCTGCTTTTGTACTTACCTATGTGGGTGTGTCCTCATGGTCTGTTGTTTTCAGGTGTGTTGTGTCTGGGGTTCTGGCCTTTGTATTTTTTGTTTGTCCGGGGGGTGTTTTCGGGATGTGTACTGTGCTTGTGTATTTGTGCGTGCCTTGCTGTGTGGACTTGTTGGCCATGTTGTGTGCTATTGGTTTTGTGAGCGGATGGTTTCTGTGCAGGTACGTGGGCGCCATGGCTTCTGCCGTGTCTATTCTCATCGGCGTTGTTTGCGCTGGCGGGCGGTATATTTGTGGTTTTCCCGCGCTCATGGCGGTGCGATCGTAATTTCACGTGCGGTGTGTCGGCCGTGAGGGCGGGCGGTTTTGTGTTGTCGTGCGTGTTTCCGTCCGTGGCGGGCGGTTTGACTCCGACTCGGACGTTGGCGGGCGGTATTTTGTGTGATTTTTCCGCCGATGGCGGTTTTCGGTTTGTGTAATCGTAATGGCGTGGTCGGTGTTCAGACGGTGTGTGCGGGCGGATTTTTGCCGCTTCCATGCCTGGCGGATTTTTTTACGCCGGGTATCGTAATGGGCCCCCAAACTCTTTAATATTTTTTAAAGCTAAATTTTGCACTACATTGAGTGCAACAGTAGAGAAATAGCGGATAGGTAAAAAATACTATTCCCACTCCAGGAAAAGCAACAGTAGGGAAAGTGTTGGATAGCGGATAGGTAAAAATTATTATTCCCACTCCAGCGAGTGCAACAGTAGGGAAAGTGTTGGATAGGGAAGGGTTAAAATTTACTATTCCAACTCCAACGAGTGCAACAGTAGGGAAAGTTTTGGACAGCGGAGAGGTAAAAATTAGTATTCCCACTCCAGTGAATGCAATAGTAGGGAAACTATTGGATAGCGGAGGGGAATAATTTACTTTTCCCACTCCAATGAGTGCAACAGTAGGGAAAATGTTGGATAGCGGAGGGGTAAAAATTACTATTCCCACTCCAACGAGTGCAACAGTAGGGAATATGTTTTATAGCGGAGGAGTAAAAATTAATATTGCTACTCCAGCTAGTGCAACAGTAGGGAAATTGTTGGATTGTGGAGGGGATAAAATTACTATTCCCACTTCAGCAAGTGCAACAGTAGGGAAAGTGTTGGATAGCGTAGTGGATAAAATTACTATTTCCACTCCAACGAGTGCCATAGTTGGGAAAGTGTTGGATAGCGGAGGGGAAAAAATTTCTATTCCCACTCCAACAAGTGCAACAGTAGGGAATATGTTGGATAGCGGAGGAGTAAAAATTACTATTCCCACTCCAGCTAGTGCAACAGTAGGGAAAGTGTTGGATAGCGGAGGGGATAAAATTACTATTCCCACTCCAGTGAGTGCAACAGTAGGGAAAGTGTTGGATAGCGTAGGAGATAAAATTATTATTCCCACTCCAGCGAGTGCAACAGTAGGAAAAGTGTTGGATAACGGAGGGGATAAAATTACTATTCCCACTTCAACGATTGCAAAAGTAGGGAAAGTGTTGGATAGCGGAGGAGATAAAATTACTATTCCCACTCCAGCGAGTGCAAGAGTAGGGAAAGTGTTGGATAGCGGAGGGGATAAAATTACTATTCCCACTCCAGCGAGTGCAACAGTATGGAAAGTGTTGGATAGCGGAGGGGTGAAAATTACTATTCCCACCAAAGATAAATGAAATAAAAAAAATAAAAAAATATCAACTACAATACAAAAAATAATAAAAAACTAAAAAACAAAACATATAAAAATATAAAAAATTACAAAACATAGAAACATATTATAATGTTTAAAAAATCTAAAAATTACATACGAAAATTCATTTATAAAAATATTTTTTTACAAACAAATACATTTTTTGTGAAAGAAGTTATTTATAATAAAAAACATTAATTATTACATAAATGTAATATTTTTTTCCGACCCTATAACACAACACAATTTACACCACACATCTAATTTAAAAAAATGTGTACCTCCTTAATTAACACAATTAATTATCAATTAAACAAATATTATTAATTAAAAACCACATTAAAAAATATAAAAATTAATATACTAACCAAACGTTACCCTTATAGAACCAAAATCCACACCAAAATAAAAATAAACAATTACAAAAAATATTTATCAAATACTATATGAATATTAATGATCAAGTAATAATTATTTAATTTAAACTAAATTACTTTTCACCCTCTACCCCAATAAACACAACACACACCTAAAAATAATTACACTATTTCCATAACTAATTTTAAGTTAATAAATTAATATCAATTAACCACAAATCATCAATTAATAAAAATAAATTTACTTCCCACCATTTACCACTATAAACCCCACAACTCACACATCAAATTAATTACACAATTGCCATATTTAAATTTTAATTAATTAATTAACATTAATTAACAAATAATTAATTAACTATAAATAAATTACCTCCCACCCTATTCCCCTATACACCCCACCACCCATTTGTAAAAACATGACACAATTAACATAATTACCAATTAATTAATAATAATTAACAACCAATTAATAAATAATTAATAATGAAATAATTAATTACAATTAACAGTATAAAATATTAAATAAATAAATATTAATTAAAAATAATTAATAATTTAATTATAATTAAATTATTTCCCACCCTATTCCCCTATAAACCCGCTTCTAAAAAATAACACAATTAACATATTTACCAATTAATTAATACTAATTAAATACCAATTAATAAATAATTAAGAATAAATGAATTTCAACAATTAACAATATAAAATATTAAATAAAAAAATATTAATTTAAAAATATATATTAATAATTGAATTATTAAAATAAAATTAAATAAATAAAAATTAATATTTAATTTATTATAATTAAATTACTTCCCACCCTTTTCCTCTATAAACCCACAACCCGCTACGGAACTAAAACGCTAAATTGTATTATAATAAAATTAAATAAATACTAATAAATAAAAATGTATATTTAATTTATTATAATTAAATTACTTCCCACCCTATTCCCCTATAAACCCACAACGCGCTACGGAACTAAAATGCAAAATTTATTTAAAATAAAATTAATAACTAGTAAAAATTTAACACATATATTAAAAAACAAAAGCAATACTTGCACAAAAAAATAGAGCACATACATTTAAAATACATACTAAAATACATAACACTAACTAAAAAAACGATATTTTTAACAACTATATTTTTGAAAACGATATTAATGACTTCGATATTTTTAAAAGCGATATTTCTTACCTTAAACTCGATATTCATGACCACGATATTCTTGCTGTCGATAATTCTGTGTCTCGATATTTCCAACTCGATATTACTGCAAGTCGACATTTCCTACTCGATATTCTGACTGTACACCATGTGAATGTGGGCAAAAGGGCCTCTATGGCCATCAACATTGACATAATTCCCGTGCATACAGTTTTGCTTCTTGGACTGATCTGGATTAGGAAACATTCATAGTAGCAACTTTCTTCTTGTCCTTCTTCCTCCTTGATAAAAATAATAATTAAGATAAATTAATTAAGATACATACATACATAAATACATACAATTATCATTAAGCCATGCATGCAAAAGCAGACCTGAAGACTGCGGTGAATAGTATAAGGTATGATTTCTGCATCGAATGTCTGATTGAGAGTTTGGTGGTAATGGAAAGCCTTCCAGCTTCTGGAGGAACGTCTTAAGCTCTCATCCTAGAAATAGTACACAGAATGAAACCCATTCATCGACCTAACATGTTATTATGTAGCTATGCACTAATAACTGTGTAACCTTTGTAACGATGTAACCTGCAACTATGTTCTGATTCTCATGTAAAGCGCTCTGATACCTCCGGGTCTAGCCAGCGCTATATAAATCCTTTCAAATGTCGACTACTAGTCACCTATGCTACCCATATACTACTATCTACCTCTTTTGTACTGAATGGCGAATACCGAATGTATGTATACTACCTCAACCATCTAATGTTTAATAACTGTATATTGTAAAGCGCTCTGATACCCGTGTGGGTCATGTTCGCGCTATATAAAACTTTATAAATAAATAAATAAAAATAAATAAATCGGGTATCTTCTAGCAATATAGAATTTTCCCACTAAAACTCTCAATCAAACTCTAAAATTCCAATAACAGTAGTAGGACCATACCATTGTACAAGCTCTGCATTTTTGGCAGCCCACGTTATTGATAAGCAGGAAAATGTTCTACTAGGTTGGGCTTTAGTTAGAGTTTGGTGGTGTTTGAAAATCCTCCAATTTCTCGAGGAAGTGCTAACTAAGGGGCCTATTATGAGGGCGGTCGGATGACCACCGCCCGGCCGGCGGTGGCAACCGCCGGACCTGCAGCGCACATCCGCCGCGATCGCAAGCCAGAAAACCGCCGGTCAGATTAGGATGGCGGTGGTGACCGCGGCGGTGGGAAATTCCGACCGCCGCTTTTCCGCCGGTTGCCATCCGCACTCCTGCCCTGCGGACGGAGAAGGACCGGGATAATGGTGGCGGTGCAGGGCAGGCTCCGCCGGCACGATTATGATGCCGGCGGTAGCCAGCCTTTCCTCAGCGGTCAGACCGCCATGGAAAGGCATGCGGTGATTGTCTTCCGGGGGCCCGTTGTGGGCCCCCAATGTTTTGTGGGGGGGGGGGGTGGGTGCACTGGGGGGTACCCATGGTCCCCCCCTATATGTCCCTGTACCAGGTGGCAGGCACTGTGCAGTGCCTGCCACGCAGTGCAGGGAGATGCAGGACATGCTCATTTGGACATCGCTGCAGTGCTGTGGGCAGCAGCAACCGCCGCAATGTTAAGGCCCGCGATCCGACCGCCGCGGTCGGATTTCGAGCAAGGAACAGCCTAATGCGACCGGCGGTTATGTCGCGGGCCTTGCGGGCGGTCTTTTCCCGTTACCATGGCAGTCGGGGAGGTTTTCCGACCGCCATCGTAATAGGCCCCTAAATTGGTTTTGGAATCTACCGGTGAAGATACCTCGACCATTGGCATTGAAAGGGTGGTTGAAACTTAATTTGTGTATTTCCTTTAGAATTAGCACTTATGACAGAAATCAAAGGATTTTGCATTTGTGCCCCATGCAAATCAGGCCTTTTATCTTAGTCCTGATTGTAAGCTACAGAGATAACTGTAATTCATCATATCAGACACGTAGTCCCGACAAAATGATATTTTTCTATCATTACAGCTATTTTTTAAAACAATTCTTTTATTTTACACGAACGCAACAGACCATCACATTTTAATTGCCACTTCTCAAAATTATTGGAAATGTTCCATTTTGCCATTAGCATTTGGGAAAAACTGGTAACAATATGTTATCCAGACGCTCAAACTTTATAATTAATATTGGACTGAATTTCAAAGTCTTGTGAATAAAAAATCTACTATAAAATTACTGGACCCCATTCAATGGAATTCTGCTGGTTTATTATTCTATAAACAAGTTGAGGGGGTATTTGGCACCATCTGTCAGAGAAAGTATAGGCAAGTAATATTTTCATCATTGCCACCCACTGTAATCGTTTGGTCTGTCAACAGCAAAGTTGATTAAAATATTCTTATTTTCCCTGGTCGTGTTTGCATTTGAATGAATTACTGTTTAACGTGTGTTTAATGTTCTATTCTTCACATTTCTACTGTAAGAGCTGACTTTAGACAAGTTTATAGTAAACAATATGTGCACCAGGTCCATGTAATTAATTTTCAGTGTGCATGAAAAGAGCATAGTTTCCTCAGCACAAACCTTTGTTTATTCTTTTCGAACGATAATTCAGTTTATACATGGATTTTAGTGGGAGATAAAGATTCAATGAATTTGAAACATTTTTCTGTAAATCCGTAAGTGAGTCTGACTGCTCATTGGTAAATGATAGACAACATCCACAAGGCAACTGTAGGGAATGTAAGTGGTATCTTTGTGGCACTAGGTACTTGTGGGGTGAATGTGTTCTTCAGTCTAGTTTCACAGACTTCTTTGTAAAAAAAAGTTAGGGGCTTATTTATGCGAGCCCTGCGTCACTTTTGCACCATGTAAAGTGGTACATTAGTGATGCATGGCTCTCATAAAGATTTATGGATCCACGCAAAGCCACCTTGCGTCGCTTTGGGTGGCCTCATGAATCATAAGTAAGGCGACGCAGGTCAAATCATTGCGTCACCTTACTCTGCACCCAGGAGGCTTTCCATGGGCATTGCAGTGGGTTTTTCAACGCAACACCCATAGAATTTGATGCCGCCCCAGATTTACAAAGTGATGTAAACCTGGGGAAGCTTCAAAGGTGCACTAGGCTGCGAAAACGGAGCCAGCGCAGGCAGAAAGGACATACATGCACCATATTGCTTAAATACGGTGCATTCCTGCCCTTTCACTTTGACATAGGGCAGCACAGCAAGCTGCTGCGCTGCCCTATGCCAAAATGCCATAAATGAGTCCCCTAGTTTTCAATATTTCCCTAGTTTCAGCAGACCAACCACAGACTAAACTGGTTCTTCTTGCCTGCCTGATAGAATGCGCATACATATTTACAATAATAACAATAGCTTAATTTGAATATAGTGCTTCTTATTACACTTTTGCATTTTTTCAACATTGCAAATAATAGGTGTTAACTGCTATCCTATATTATGGTAACGATCTTGGGAAAATGGAGCGCTGGTTTAATCTTTCGAAGATTCGATCTTGTAATTTGCAAACCATGGCAAGCTGAAAATGAGGGAGAAAACACACACTGTTTGGGTATTGCAAGGATAGTTTGAGTAGATAACAAAAGGTGTAGTTTTGATGCTTTTAGATTCCTACTCTCTACAGCGGCACACAGGTGTAACACCCAACAACATTTTTGTTGAGAAGTTGGAAACACTTGTATTCTATGTGAAGTGCCACCTCCCCCTCATGTTGAAAACAGGTGGCAAGCATGACAAGGGGTTCAGCCATGGGGAGTGTAAATAACGCTGAAGGCAAGTGCAGCACAGCATGCGCTGCCACACCGGCATCGCCTGCACCCAAAGGGCAGGGCCTTCTCAACCATCTCAGCATTGAGGCGATGGCAAAGGTAAGTGATATTTCATATTTTTAATTTTATGTTTTATTTTTATTACTTCACAGGTGGCAATAAAGCTCAGGTAAGTGTATATCTATCTATCTATCTATCTATCTGTAGATATTGTGTGGTTTTGTTGTGGATAATGTGATAATATTTAAAATGTGTTTTGTGCAACAGCATGTATTATTCTTAGTCAAATTTTTAAAGCAAAGTGCACTTTTTGAAAATTAGAAACAAGCACTCTAAAATTTTATCTTATTTTGTAGTGCAAGAAGTATATAAAGAAAGAAAATAAAGTGCAATGTGGGACAGTGTAACTTTTTGCTGACAGGGTTCTGTATTTACCTTGTTTATTTTGACACACTGAGGGGGGTTCCTTGGCAGATGCTTGCATCAAGGAAGGGTCTGCAAGGGTGATCTTGTGAGGTGTGCTGAGTAATGCTCTGAGAACAGATCTGTCAATGTAAAATCATTTTTTTTACCATCACTGAAAGAAAGACGAAATGCAGTGTTAAACATCCATTTGGCCATTTTATTTGTTTATGAAAGCTACAGATCCTGCAAATGGATTCATCAGTGTGAATTACAGGAACTCGTTCACAGTTAGGCCTCTCTTATGTGACAAATGAGCTTTGAAACCACTGGCAAACATTTAATAATATAATGTATTGTTATAGTAAGGCCAGAGTTTCCATAAAAATAATTTCTTTGGTTTTGCTAATAACTTTGGCGCTGCATGACAAATCTTTATAAAACTTTCCCCAAAAAGGTTCATCCACCACGGCTCCTTTCTAGAAGTTTTGCGCCGATCCTTCAAGAGGGGGCCAGGAAAAAGGGGACAGGGGAAGTCCCAACACATTGTTGTTATTTAGTGTAAATCTGTTTGGCCCTTATCCAGACATTTGTCCTTAGAGAGGCGTTTGAAGTGCTCATGAAAGGGTTAAAAAGTTAAGTCTGTCTGGGCTGTTGGTGTCTAGATTTGCTCTGATTGTCCTCTTTAAAGGGGGGTAGCCAATCCTCATTGGCTCGTCACAACCTGACCAATATGTTGTGGCAGCCATTACAGGACTCAAGGGCATGGTCTCTGCATCCTGAAAATGAATTAGAAAAATATAAAGGGTCAGGATAAGCACACCATGACCCCAAGGGGCATTTGGAGGGTTTCCCAAAGGGACCCTCCCTTGACTGGCTGGCACCAAAGTGGATAAAATATTGTGGCAGCCATTACAGGACTCGGGGCCATGGTCCACACCCCACTGAAAAGCATGTAGCCTGTTTTTGAGGGTTACAAAATGGTGTACACATAAAGGGTGATAACAGAATTTTAGTCATGGTGTAAATCAATTGTTGGTGGTGCCATACTAATGTTAGGAATATGATGTGTTCTAAGGTAAATTTAGCCTATAGAAAATGATGATACTCTGCTGGGATTTGATGACCATGTTTCAAAGATCTCATGATTTTCTCATGGAAGTTATTGAAAGTGCTTCAGAAGCGAACATTAGAGCACATTTTCTATAAGTTCACACTATTTTACTCAGCTATGTGAGAATAAAGTATGATATTCTGAGTCAAATGTGCAATTCCAACAGCAGGATCAGCCTGTCCGTTGATTTCCCAGTGTTCTTCTGCAACTTCCCACAGTGTTCCAATGAAGAACTAGAGCACTAACATTTTTTATATATTGCAAAGATGTGGCACACCTGAAAGTATCTTGATTGAATCAAAGCCGTAAAATTTAAGGCTTTTCTTTTAGAAATGAACAAAATGAGGGGGTGGTTTTTGTTATAGAAATTTTGGTAAGTGCTCTAGAACGCTAAAATGATGGCATGTTTTCTATGAGTAATTAAATATCTTTCTCATCCATTTCAGTAAATTATTCTGTCATCAATGACGTCAATGGAGATGTCATAAGTGATGTCATCAATGATGCCATTTAACATGCCATGGGTGATGTAAAACGTGAGGCAGTAGTCCGTGTGTTGTGGGGGCGCAAGTTATACTTAGTTCAGTGAACTATAACTGGTGAATTTCAGAGATTTTTTTGTTTTTAAACAATAGTTTTTACCTAATTTTAACACCAAACTAACTTTCAGTGGAATATATATATATTCACTGAAAAAACCAAAGGTTACAGGGACGTTATAGTTAGGGTCAGATTTCAGTCATACAAAACCCGGTGAAATTCGGCAGTTATAGTTAACTGAGCTAACTATAACTTACGCCCCGCAATGCATTGCGTATGACCTCACATATTACATCACTCATTACATGGTCAGTGATGTCACTGATGACATCACTGATGATGTCTATATTAAAACATTATGCGGCGGGACCACCACCTCCCTGGGCCTTTGGGGGCCGCGGGCCCTCATATGTAATTAAATATAGAGTTGCCCCGGGGAGGTGGTGTCGTGTAGTTCCTATAAAAAGTATACAGGATCTGCGCGTTTAGACAACATACACAGTAGGATTGGTGTCAGACTGGCTCTGAACACCCCCACCGGGTATGTTGGCCCTTTTGTACCAACTAGCTCACAGTGCCACTAGAATCTCCTCTTACCAAGGAGAGAATAGTTCCTGGCAACCATCGAACATGACAACCCTGATCCCTCAGGACCGTGGAAACAATATACTACCATTCGCTCAGTCACTCGTGCTTACTTAGTCTGTCTCAGAGAGATACACCGAATAAAACAGGCTGGGCGTTTTTCAATAAGCATTTATTGAACAGTTGTTATTCTGGTGTAGAATAAATGAGCTGCAACAACCGTTAGACAGTATAAGATATAAATGATTAGCAGTACTATAAAGGTGAATGGATGGTATAGCTCTACCATCTTGCAATAATCATGAATACATTAGAGTATATAAAATACATAATAAAGATGCGTACTCCTACGATGTCTCCCTAACTAGATGTACCTAAGTGTACCTAGCATGTATGTAGGTGTTAAGCCAAGAATCTCTCTAGGATTTAGTCAACCCCATTACCTGAAGTGAGAGACTGTGGGACCCCGTCCTGGTCTTGAGTTGGACACCCCGCGAGGGATGTTAGACCACTGCGAGCTGTAGTGTCTGCATGCAGGAACCTCAGCGTCTCTGGTCAGTGTGTCAGCCGGGAAGTCTCGGTCTCCTCTAGCTATCTTATCAAGATGTGATTTATATACACCCATAGGTCTCCCCAGGGGTCCTGCCTCGCTGTATTACTGTGTCGGCTTAAGGATGACGTTGGGCATGAACTTTGT
The DNA here is from genome assembly GCA_963921515.1 of Calotriton arnoldi. NCBI lineage: Eukaryota > Metazoa > Chordata > Amphibia > Caudata > Salamandridae > Calotriton > Calotriton arnoldi. The sequence goes on from CAWUFW010022965.1 coordinate 21,031, forward strand.
GCATAGATTTTATACAGGAGATGGTAGTCCTGCTGTGCTTCCAAGAATCCATAATGTATGAGATTTCGAACTAGGGAAAACCCGCGTTCTGAATGCAGTGTCGAATCTAGGTAAAAGGTCAGTTCCTGTAAACAGTGACAAGTGTAATGTAGGGAAGAATATAGGTGAAGGGTAATGAAGTTACCGGGGCCTATATTATGGTACCTATATGGAATATAACACCCACTCCTCTTCCAAATGAACGACATAGTTGAATTCTAACCATACTACTAGGTGTACTAGATACTTGTACGCAAATAGTTAAAACATTAGTGTCTTGTTGTGTAAAAAAAAAATCGTTTTAAAAATTGTTAAAAAGGTGTTTAAAAAGTGTTAAAAGGAAAAAATATTAGAAATTGACACTTAAGCTACAGCTCTAATATGTCCGTAGGTATAGTCCGAACTACTACAAGCATTTGAAAGCCATACTTGCTCAAAAAGGAATGTCAATTTTGATACAGAGTTCTAATTCTCCGTTTGTTTTCCAAAAAGTCAAATTTTTCCCCAGCACACGACGGGCCAAATTAGTCAAATTTTTATGTGTCCTGGCTGGTAGACGCAACATTTTTGTTGCTTGCCTCCGCAGTCGATGGTCCCTGTAACACCTCCCAGATTATATCAATTGAGCACAGATGATCTTCCGTACTGTCCACAGCCGGTGCTGGGGCAGCCTGTGCGCCATCCAAGGCCTGGGTGTCAGAGGAGGAGCCGGTGTCCATACCAACAGGAGCAGATACTACCAGTGGTGGCTCTAGGAATGCCGCCATCAATATGGGAATACGCTGGGGACACTGCAGAACATGGGCCGTTATCGGGTCCAGTAAAGCATCAACGTCCGGTTGCGCACATGATGGGAGTGTCAGACAGAGATCTAACACACATTCTTCTCCGCAAAACAGGCATCGGAGTACAGGTAAGATGCAGTCCATCCAGACTGGTCTAAATGACAAGAACCAAGAAGCACTTAGGGGCCTATTATGATGGCGGGCGGACTTCGACCGCCCGCCACCGTAACGGAAAATGGGACCGACCGCCAGAGGGGCGGCGGTCCCACAAGGCCAATTGGGATGCGCCCGCCACACTGGCGGGCGCATTCTGGCCTTTAACATTGCGGACGGTGCTGCTGGGTGCAGCTCCGTCCGCAATGTTAAAAGTGCATGGTTTGCATTGCCATGCACAACGTGACGGGCACCGCGCGGTGCCTGCCACCTTGTGTATGGCAATGTAAGGGGGTACCATAGGTACCCCCCAAGTGCAGCCCCCCACCCCCCCGGGGGCCCATAACGGGCCCCCAAAGCAATTTCCGCCAGCCTTTCCATGACGGCATCGCCGCCTTGGAAAGGCCTTTGAATTTGCACATCATAATATGGATGGTGGTGCCTGCTCAGCACCGCCACCATATTATGCCCCAGATCCGCACGGCAGGCAATCGTAACAATTGCCTGCCGGCGGAAAAGCGGCGGATGGTCTTTCCATCCGCTGCGGTACCCCCCGCCATACTAATATGGCGGGGGTAAATCAGGTACAGATGGCGGGCGATCCGTCCGCCATCATAATAGGCCCCTTAGTTCCTTTAGGCGAGGTGTGCCTAGTAATTGTACCATGCGTTCACGGTATTTTCACTCCAGGAGTACTGTTTCCATCTCCTTGGTGACTGGGATGCCATTGCGTAGCAAAAAAACACCAATCAGGATACCTGCTATTAGAAACAGGATCAGCGGAAGCCCTCCAAATATGCTTCCAAATACGGAGTGTATAAAGTTTGGTATAACTCCGAGGACCGTCTGAAAGGTGCTTAATAGTCCAGAACCTATGGTCTTAAATAGGTGGACGATGCCTGTCGTATCAGACATGTTAAAGATACGATTTACCATTTCTGCGAAATGGAAGGGGCAATTTGCACGTATAAGCGCCTGTATCTCTGCTGAAGACCTTGCAACTTGAAGATCAAAGGTCTCTCGAGCTGAGGTTAAGGGCACAGATTTCTGTATAAGCATGGCTTTCATTCTGCTCAAAGCATCAAACCGTATTAACGAAACATTTAGTGAAGGCCATAACGGCGCCTTCCTGACTGTATGTGTTGGTGGAAACAATACTTGCATACAGCAAGTAATCCTGGAGCTCACGGTTACTAGATATGCGATGCCCGGAAGCATCCCACAGCAGCCTTGATCGCTCAGCATCAAGTAACTCCCATTCAAAAGTAGCCTGAACACTGGAGTGATCACGGCAGCTGGGGCACCCTTTAAGTGACAGGATAAGTTAGCTACCGAACCGTTACAGGCCCCATGAAACATTATAACCTGGCATATAAGTGATCCACTTAAAGTATTCTCGCAGTTAGTACCGCTTAGAAACACTTCTTTTTCCCCACTCCGGCATCAAAATCTGTACGGTAATTCCCAAGATTACTTGATGAATTCCCTACCCATATCTTCATTTCTGCCTGCCTGCATTTGTTCAGGGCAATATTGGAATTGAAAAGTAGTGACCGGAAGAGTTATGCCACTGTAAATGCTAATCTATCCAATTTTTCAATACGCAGCATTGTATATTTTGCTCCCCTTTGTGCCATTTCTATCTGTTTTTCTGTCAGATTGTACGAAGAAAACAGAGACGTACTGTTTATGAAACGCCAAGGCACATAGCCTGCGCGCAAAGATTGCAGCATCCAGCTGAATAACATAATAGAACGCAATTGTGATTGCCCATGTTGTAATATGGACAGATCCTGTTCTAGTACATCAATAGCAGAAGATACAATGTTGCCTAGAGAATATATCCTGGATGTTAGTGTCGTTAACCCATTGTCGACCACTACTAGAGCCTTCTTTAGATTTATACGATCATTTCTCGTAATCTTTCCGCAGCCTCTTGTGATATTTTCCAAATCTCATTATAGACAGCATAATAGAAACGTTTATGACGTGGCTTCCTAGGACCTAATAAAAAATCCCATAGGTCTACATCCTCTGTAAGTAAGTATAAGTGTTGTTTCACATGTGTGAGTGTTGAGGTTTTTAGCCAATCGAGGCATAACTTCCCAACACTGTATGATGACACTACCCCTGGGTGTTTTCTCTGTACATAATGTGGATCTGGCCTGTTGATACTAAACCCTTTCGTTTTACCCAAGAATCTATTTTGACAGAAATTGGTGTCTGTGGGCCAAATCAACCATCCCTTCCAATCGGGCTCTGATCTATTGTATTGCATGATGGCATCTAGTGTAACCTCTTCCTGTGATGTTGTGTTACCCTCAGTGTGTGATGGTGCTGGCACTCCAGGTGTATTCAAATCTTTGTTTTTGGCTAGTCCAAAACAGGTTCTTTGCTGCACTGTTTCATTCAAAAGCATTATTTGCTGAGGAATAAGGCATGCTCTAAATAGTGCCTCTGTTCCCTGGACCTGCCAGTCTCTAGTACCCCAGACAGATTTCAAGTCTATGGTGTCTTTCCAAAAGTCAAAACCTTGTTCAGACAACTGGGCAATAAAGGAAGCAGAATAAATCTGTTTGGTGTTTGTTAACATATTTTTCTGTGCTGGTGTTGGCGCAACCTTATAATAATATGAGGCTGGGTCTGATGTGTTAAACCGTGAAAAATACAAGAATTTCTCTGCAAATGTTTTTGAACTGCTTTTCGGCGGTGTCGGGCAATGTTCCCATTGGTGGTATGTGAAAATATTTCTGGGATTAGCAGATTTATGCAGAAAGTGATGACCATAATGTTGATAGCAATACATTGTTTCAAAGTCTGATGTGTCTTCCAACATTTCATTATTAGAAAATGCAGCCGATTTTTCTAAATCAGACAGCATATTATTTACAGTTTCATAATCCCAATCATCGGAAAATGTACTGGAGGTAATGATATCACTCAATGAAATTTTAAATACATGTGGTATTTTTGGAAGTTCGGTCGGGCCAAATATATCGTAATCAACCTTGTCCCACACTATACCATCAGGTATAGGAACTGCTGTAATGTTCACTGATGATAGATCTCTTTTTTCACAATGTGAAGATAGATGTGGTTTCAGAATCACATTCACTTTTTGTGCTGCAGAGCTTTCTCGAAGATATGTTCCACTAATAAGCATACTAAAGACAGTTACTAGGCCTATCCAGAAAAGAAAGAAAAGTATCCCGGTAGTTACCCAGAGTTCCACCCAAGGTGATGCCAGGTAAGTCTTTTTAATAAAGTTCAGAAAATCTTTGAATCGCTGTAGACGAGATTTTTGGGCTGGTATCGTTTCAGGTTCACTTGGATCCAATGAAAAGGTATCGAAATCAATTGAATAGCCAGATGCAGTTTGATCAATTTTCAGTAACTCCGCTGGTTTTGTGGAAACTGTAGCTTGCTCTTGTTGGGGCATGTTGACGTAGATATCCGTGTTTGGTCGAATTGAAATTTGTCTTTCAGTGGAGTTCTCATTATGAACTTCAGTGTCAAGAGGAACGAGTTCTATTGCATTGTTGCTTAGTCAATCATTCCGTGTAGGTGACCCTTCAAACGTGATTAGTCTTTCCGTTTGAACTTCTTGTATTGTTGTGAGAGGAGGGTGTCTGTTACTTCGGAGTCCACGTGGCCTACTACTCAGTATTGGCCACATAGTGTGGTTTGGTCAGATCTATTGAGACAAATCTTTTCTCTTTTTTACCGGCAAGAGGTGGCAGAAGTACTGTTCTTGTTCGTTCAACTGCCAGGACAGGTACAGGCTTTTTGTATGCTGGCCCAAATTCTTTTTTGTCAGCTATTTTCTCTCTGACCAGATCCCCAACTTTAGGGATCCAGACAGGTCTTACTGTGACACTTTTTGCTTCCCAAGAGGCGGTCCTTTTCACCTGGACATTACTCTGTAGTGCCTTGGATTCATTCAGGTCCTGTAAAACAGCCAAACGTCTATGGATGTCAAAAGGTTTTTCATCCGCCACTGTGCCTTCACAATCAAGATCAGGTACCCACATTCTCATCCCAAATAGGACCTCATAAGGAGTGACACCCCCTAGAGAGCTTTTTGGCTGATTATTTAATGCCCTTTGAACTCCATACAGATGTTTTCCCCAATTTCCACCCAAGCCTAATACTCTAGCTGTTAAAGACTGCTTTAAGTCCCCGTTTTTCCTCTCCACAACTGAATTTCCCTCGGGATGGTACGGAGAGGAGTACCGCAATGCTACACCCAAGCTTCCCATGGCTTCCTTGTAAGCCCTAGAGCTAAACACGTGGCCACGGTCAGAATGTAATGTGCCAATTGCGTATGTTGCTATAAAGACTCGCAAATCTTTTATAACAGTTCGAGCATCAGTCGAGCGCTGGGGCCACACCCATAGGAACCTAGAGCAGGAATCCACTGCAACCATGATATACTTGTAAGCCCCATCAGATTGTAAGGGGCCGCAGTGGTCCGAATATACGCACGCCAGTGGTTTGTCTGATATTAGTAATGGTGTCTGCGCTGGACGTGTTACTGTAGAGCCTTTCAACTGCTGACAGATGTCGCATTTCAAGACGTAGTCCGTAGTTTGCTTTCTTAGTCCTGGCCACCAATAGCGCTGTTTCAATAGAGAGACAGTTGCTGTAACTCCTGCATGTGCAGACCCTATACCCTCGTGTGCTGCTAGAATTAATCCTAACCTACGATCCATATTTGGTATTACTCTATCCCCCACTCCAGGAATATGAGCAAATGGAACATTGTTTGCATCTAACTTGCAGGAGTATTTGAGTGGAAACCTTTTTGGTACTGCTGAGTTATTGCGTGTAGCAATAATTGCAACCATTATCTCACCGTCTATTCTCGTTTTTGAGCGAGTGATTGCAGCTACGGAAGCCGTGCATACAGCCCCCTTTGCGGCTTCATCAGCCAATGAATTCCCTTCAACGTGAACGCCATCACGTTGATGACTCAGTGTATGTATCACGTGAGCCCTCTGTAGTTCGTTTTTCAACTCCACTACCTGTTCCCATAGCATTTTGTGCTTAACTTTGCCACCTTTTGCATCTTTAAACCCGTTCTGGCCCCAGTGATGTAAATATTCATTATATGATTGTACACAGTAAAAGGAATCACACACGATTAGTGTGGGGAATTCTCGATCCGTATTTACCAGTGCCAGTATTAATGCTTTTAGTTCTGCCAGTTGTGCTGTAGTCTCCTAAAGACTGTGTTTTTGTACAACTCGGATGAAACTTTCCATCCTGCATGCGACCTTTAACGATAGCACACTCTGCGCTGTATTGCTGTTTACTCCCTATGGCTGGTTGAGCCGAGCCTTCAGTGTAAATTATATATTCATACTGATCTAGAAGCATTATTTCATTTGGTAGAGGATATTCTTGTTCGTATTGCAGAAATGCTTGTGTTTTTAAATTTGGGTTGTACCTGTATTCACATCTGTTGCAGTGAGAGAATTAGTCCATTGTATCCATATTGGATGTAAGACTTTAGCATTGGGAATGCTTGCCTTTGTCGCAGCCTCTAAGGCTGGAACTGGGGCCACGACTATTATACGCTTCCCTTGAGCCAGAGCTCTTTCTCTTACTACAGCAGTCTGTACCGCTGTCAGAATTTTTTCTGTTGATGCAAAACGCATCTCAGCATTTGTGTACAAATGTGATTTGTACGCTATTGGTACTGTCTCACCTTCATTATATGTTAGATAGGTGTACCCAGATTGACATGCAACTATACGGATCACCAGGTTGCGTACATTTACGCGTGTCTGTAAGTGTTTTGAAGCTATCATGTCAGCTTGTATAGAACGAAGGATATCAGTGTGTTCCTGTGTCCATTGTCTGAGAAATCAGGTTTTATTAAATCGTAGAAAGGTTTTACTCTTTCTGCGTAATCCAAAATGTATGTTCTGCCAAAGTTCAGGAATCCCAGGATTGATTGTACATTTTTTAGTGTTTTTGCTACTTGGAGCTGCGCACATTTTTCCAAAAAGTTAGCTGCTAGGCTTTTCCCTTCACTTGAAATCTCATATCCTAGAAAAAGGACATTAAGGTGGGCAATCTTCAATTTTTTGAAGTTGAATTTGTAACCCTCAGAGGCAAATCCCAAAATTATGGTATTTACTCTGTTCAAGTGTTCCTCCAGGTCATCATCCCTCAGATCGATATCATCTACGTAGGACGATGCCTCCTCATCTAAATTTTGAGTTCAGTTACCCTAGCCGAAAACAACCCCAGGCTATTCTTATACCCCTGGGGGAGTTGACAAAATTGACGCTGGGACCCTAGCGCTGAGAATGCTGTCAAATATCTGCTCTCAGGCACTATATTTTGGCAATAAAATCCATTTGAGATATCTCGTGTCGTTTTGTATTTTTTCCGCACAATGTTATTCATTAATGCGGCACTGTGTCCATTCTATACTGCAAATGTTTTAGTGCAAGTGTTTAAATGTCTGTAATCCAACACTAGACGGTAAGGGTTGTCCGGTTTCGATACGGGAAACAAAGGGTTATTCATTTGAGAGGTGCAAGTTTCAATCACCCTTTGATATTCAAGTTGATATAATATCTCCCTGACCTGTTCTTTAGCTTCTAGCTTTATTGGATACGTCCTTTGTGCAGTCAGAGTATTTTTCAATGGAATTATGTGTTTGGTTGAATCCTCATCCCATCCAACATGGTTTTTGTATAATGCCAGAGCTTGGGCTACCGCCCACTCCTGCGCATATGTATATTTCAGATGTTTGGGAACATGGTCGGAGAATGCTGGTAAAATTACTGTTTCTCCCCTAGGGCAATCCATGACGAATGCTGGCGGCCAATCTTGTTCAGCTAACAAAATGTCATAGCCAAACGTTAGGTTCTCCCAAAAGAGACCTCTAACTGTCCTGCATTTGTCCCCCTCCATTTGGAGTGTTATTTCATACAATTTATGTGGGACACTTACCCTAGTATCAGGTGTTTCCACCGTGATATAATCATTCAAGTCCGCTGTCACCAGAAATTCCATCAGGTTCTGGCGAGCTATTGTTACTTCTGCCACACTGTCTAGCATTGTCAGAGCCCACTCCCCGTTCAGTAGTCGAGTCCTCAGAATTCTGGGCATGTCTGATCTTTAAACCTGCAACCTTCTTTTTCTTCAACTGTGGCTTTTGTTTTGGTTTATCTTCTTTCTTGGAACTATATTCTTGAGCGTGCTGCTTGTCTCTGGACATTGTATGCTCTTCTTGTCTTTCTGACCGTCCTTCCCTCTCAGAGTTTTTCGTTGAACCCTGAAAGGAACGAGAGGAACGGGTATCAGTATCCTGATACCTGTCAGGTTTTCTAATATTGTCCCTATTCCTAAGGTTATACCTCTTTTCGGAGGGCTCCTGTGGAGGAGATCTACCTCTGGAGTTAGATCTGTTTTCTTTAACTTTTTGTTTTTTGTTTTTGTCCCACTTCTTTTTTGATGAAGCAGGTGTCTGTTTGATGGTCTCCTTTTGGGTATTACCCATCAGTTGTGGTTTTAATGCTTTTCCACCCAAACTGTCCCTGCCTAATTCTGCATATGCAGTTTCAATTATTTTAGGTAGTTCGTGCTCCTGTTCTAAAGGACTGAACTCCCTTAGGCGTTGGCGGATAGCAACTGATGCTGCCTCCCCTTTAATATTGGCTAATATTATAGCTGATACCTGGGCATAATTACCTAGTAATTTCATCCCTAGTTTCAGAGCAGGCTCTGCTCCGTACTCATTTTGTATTTGTTTTAATACATCTGGTATTACTGCTAAGGACGGTATACCATGAGTTCTGGTATATATGGCAGCAAAAACTGTACCCCAAGAGGTACAATCCTCTATCTGTGGTGTTATCCCCATGGGCAAGCAGTTTGTCAGCATTCTGTGTTTCTCATAAGGGCTAGTATTCGGAAATACTGCTTCTAACTGTGTTATTTTCTGAGCTATCCAGAATGGCATTTGTTCACGTTTTGCAGGCATTTTACCCATTACTGCGTGTAACGTTTGTGGTGTAATCTTAGTTGCTGTGTTTTGAACATGAGCTGTATTTGTTGTTGCCATCGCTGGCTGGACTGTAAGTGTCTTCATGATGAATTGCGTCATGTTCCTGTAAAGTTTTATTACTTCTTTGTGAAGTATGAGTAAGTCCGGTCCTGGCATTGTTTCGATGTTAGGATGTGGTGTGTAGGCTGCTAATATTGGGCATGTTGCTCTCTCTCTTCCAAGCGGGCCGAGTCTTACTCTACTTCTTGTATGGGGTAGGACGCCTTTAAACCAGTATAAATGTTCCTGGTATGTGAGCGGAACCTCAACGTCTTCATAAGGACAATATTCTGCTGGCGGTTCATCTTCTGTATAGTAATGAAATGTTTTTGTTCTTGCATTTGCTGCTGGGAATGTAACCCTCGAATAAAATACCTCTGTTCTGTATGATTCGTGTGCCTCAATCACGAAAGCTACTATGCCACCCCTAGGTGTTAATCCATGCACAAGCAGTTTCAGGTTGACTGCGTTTCTAATGTTTGCCGCAATATGTATTTTGTCTGCATCTTCCTCGTCTTACGAGAGGGGCAATGGTATGTTTAGTGGGTCTAAGACCTGATTAGTCATTGTGTTTAGAACACGAAATAACTTTTCAAGGGAACTAAGATAAGGTGTTTTGCACAATTTTTAGGAACACTGTGTCCTTCAAGCTTGATTAACAGCTAATAAATAGTATTTTTTGCCTACTCAGCTGTGGCGGAGTTTGTGCCCTCCCACTCCAGACGTCTCTCGGGATTTGTGAGTAGGGGTCTCTGAGAATAGCACGACTGACCTACTCAGATTCTGCTGTTAAATAAGTACCCAACCAACGTTGGCGGCACCATGACTTGTTGTTCCTATAAAAAGTATACAGAACCTGCGTGTTTAGACAACATACACTGTAGGATTGGTGTCAGACTGACTCTGAACACCCCCACTGGGTATGTTGGCCCTTTTGTACCAACTAGCTCACAGTGCCACTAGAATCTCCTCTTACCAAGGAGAGAATAGTTCCTGGCAACCATCGAACATGACAATCATGAATACATTAGAGTATATAAAACACATGATAAAAGATGCGTACTCCTACGATGTCTCCCTAACTAGATGTACCTAAGTGTACCTAGCATGTATGTAGGTGTTAAGCCAAGAATCCCTCTAGGATTTAGTCAACCCCATTACCTGAAGTGAGAGACTGTGGGGCCCCATCCTGGTCTTGAGTTGGACACCCCGCGAGGGATGTTAGACCACTGCGAGCTGTAGTGTCTGCATGCAGGAACCTCAGCGTCTCTGGTCAGTGTGTCGGCCGGGAAGTCTCGGTCTCCTCTAGCTATCTTATCAAGATGTGATTTATATATACCCATAGGTCTCCCCAGGGGTCCTGCCTCGCTGTATTACTGTGTCGGCCTAAGGATGACGTCGGGCATGAACTTTGTACATAGATTTTATACAGGAGATGGTAGTCCTGCTGTGCTTCCAAGAATCCTCATGCATAATGTATGAGATTTCAAACTAGGGAAAACCCGCGTTCTGAATGCAGTGTCGAATCTAGGTAAAAGGTCAGTCCCTGTAAACCGTGACAAGTGTAATGTAGGGAAGAATATAGGTGAAGGGTAATGAAGTTATCGGGCCCTATATTATGGTACCTATATGGAATATAACAGTGGTGCGTGGGGGACCGGAGCCCCCCACGCATTATGTTTTAATATAGCCCTGGGGAGGTGGCAGTCCTCGGGGCTGCGGGGGGTTGCATGGCCCCCCGCATTTGTGTGAGCTAGCGCCGGGGATGTGGTGGTCCCCAGGGTAGCATGGGTAGGGGGCTGGAGCCCCCATGCCTTATTTTTTAATATAGCCCCGGGGAGGTGGTGGTCCCCCGGGGCTGCATGGCCCCGCATTTCCTTTGTCATGAGACTCGGGTAGGTGGCGGTCCCCGGGCCTGTGAGAGACCCACTTGGGCCCCTATCATAATTTGTTATTGCCTCTGAGACCTGGCCCACACAAGGGCAACCTATAGGGGGTCAAGTTGTTTCTACCCTGCCCCTTTTCTTTTTTTAATCTTTTTTCTTGTGACTCAGTTCAACCGAGTCACAAGATGCCTGCCAACACTTCCTGGTTTGAAGTGTTGGCAGCCAATAAGATCTCAGACACGAGATCGGGAGGGGTCGCGGTTCCACACCGGCCACAGTTGTATATCTGAGAAGTCTTTACATTTTAAAAATTCAGCAACTACTGAACAGATTTACATCATTTAACAAAAAGGGTGCTTTCTGGACCAAGAGCTACCTTTTTGCCAAATTTGGTGTGATTCCGTTCAGCAGTTCAGTCTGTAGTCGTGTCTAAAGTTTCCTATGGAGATTAACAAGGAGAAAAAGCGTTTTGGGACCCCCGTTTTTTTCGGCCCTTACTTGACAGATCACCCCGAAATTTTCAAGACAGCAACTAAAGTGAGCGTCAAACTAGTTTTGAAAAATTCATGAAGATTCGTCAAACGTTGCCAAAGATATAGGCAACTGAAAAACAGCTTTTTAATAGAAATCAGGTCCTAACCATAACGGTTGCCAGTAGGTAATATATATATATATATATATATATATATATATATATATATATATATATATATATATATATACTGCAAACAGCTCCAGTATGTCCACAGGTGACAGGATGAAGAAAAACCCACAGTGCAATAGTTGGGTAGATGTGCCATGGTACACCATCTATACAATCTTTGGTGTGCGAACTTTTGTTCATCATGTCACCCATGGACATATTGAAGTTGTTTCCAGTTATGTTGGGCAGCAGCACTGCTAGCGGTTGAGATGCGTTGCAGCTGCAAAAACCATATATTATATATATATATATACATATATATATATGTATATATATATATATAAATATATATATTGTCTACTGGCGATTGCCAGTAGGTAGATATAGTTAGGACCTAGTTTACATAGGAGAAGCATTTTTTGACTTGCCTATATCTTTGGGTCTAGATGTGCATGGTAAGTTTCGGGGTGATCTGTCATGCGGAGGCTGAGAAAAAGGGGGGTCAAAAAAAGTGCGTTTCCACAGTTAATTCCCATAGGCATTGTAGACACGACTACAGCCTGAACTGCTCGACAGAATTGCACCAAATTTGGCAGAAAGGCAGCTCTTGGTCCAGAAAGTGCCTTTTTAGAAGTATTAAAAGAAATCCAAATTTGTATATAAAGAGACGTGGATCCTTCACGACGCCTACGCGGAGCTCTGCGAACCCTCACACCAGCAGCAGTGCTGTGATTGGCTGGCTGCAACCTGTGTAGAAAGTTGCGACTGCCATTTTCTAAACCGGGACCGCGTCACAGGGGATGAAATTTACAGTTATATGTTATTGAAGGGGTCAGGGTAGAGGTACCCTGACTCCCTGGGTACATTGTAGGGGTCTCTGAGGGACCCCTTATAAGTATCAAAATGCCCCAAATCAGTTTATTTTCCACGTGCAGGGAGTCGTGGGCCCATCTCAACGCTAACCCCCTGTGTAGCGTCACTGCGGAGTCGACAAACTTGCTGAAAAATGTAAAAAAAGAATAAAAATCACACACTTAGTCAACTGCCATTTTATAAACCAGGACATGATCCCGGGGGATAAAAATAGTGTATAAAAGCTATAGAAGGGGTCAGATTAGAGGTACAGTGACCCTACGGGTTCATTGTATGGACCCCTTATAAGTGTCAGAATGCCCCAAATCAGTTTTTTTTCCGATATGTGGAGATTCGCGGACCCGTCGTGACGCTCAACGTGGCCCCCATGTACCATTATGGCGGAGTCACGAACCTTGCCGAATTTCGTTAAAAAAAGTATAAAATCACACACTCAGTCGGCTGCCATGTTATAAACCTGGAAACGGTCCTGGGGCATAAATATAGTGTATAAAAACTATAGAAGACGTCAGCGTAGCGGTACCCTGACCCCATGGGTGAATTGTAGGGACATCTTAAACAGAAAGGACGAACCCTCAGTGTGGATGTGGTACAATCACTAGTTACGTTAGTACAAGGACCCACTAGGTTTGTTTAAAAGACCCCTCACACACCAACCTAGTTGGTGTCATGCTTCATCATTGGGGTCCCAACCGGGTGGCCGAATGCCGCCCGGTTGTGCTACAACGCCTGATTACAGCGGAGCTGGTTGGTGTATATGTGAGATGTGATGTAAATTAAAAATATCTCTGAGAATCCTTGCCTGTAAACTTTTATTAGTGGCGGCTCAGGATATGGTTAAAAATAAGTGTGGTGCAACTAGAATCGGAAATTATTATCCCTAGTTGACTAAGTGTGTGGTCGACATGTTTCAGCCCACAATGGGAAGTGCGTGGGGCTTTCTTCAGGACCGTGTGGTGAAAAAGTGAGTGGCAAAGTGAGTAGTGCCACGTGAAAAGAGTAAAATGGTACCTACACACGCGCTAAGGTGTGTGGACTAAGGGGCCGATTCCGATTCGGGCCGGAAATCTCTCCGACCGAGCCGGACTCGGAGAGATTTCCGACCGAATCGGACTCTGGCAGCCCGACCGAACGAGTACGATGCGCACGTATGCCATCGGACACGAGTCGGTCGGACTCCCATTGAAGTCAATGGGAGCCGGTCGTACAATGACTCAATGGGTGCGAGGCGGTCAAAGGCGCCCCCTACAGCGGGTACGCGGCGTAGCGTCTCGCGCCGTACACGCACAGGTAGGGGGGACCCATGGGTCCCCCCTGTGTGCGACTCGCGCGGCTACGCGTACAGGGGGGTCCGACACGGACCCCCAAAGTACGTCTCCGACTGCTCTTTGGAGCCGGAGTGCGCGGCTCGGTCGGACTGCTGTAATCAGGCATTGTAGCACAACCGGGCGGCATTCGGCCACCCGGTTGGGACTCCAATGATGAAGCATGACACCACCTAGGTTGGTGTGTGAGGGGTCTTTTAAACAAACCTAGTGGGTCCTTGTACTAACGTAACTAGTGATTGTACCACATCCACACTGAGGGTTCGTCCTTTCTGTTTAAGATATCATTATACCGGGGATACGGACGCACCCCCTTTTTTCCCTTGCTCTCTCATTGTTTAGTCATGAATTGTAGGGACACCATATAAGTGTCACAATGCCCCAAACCATTTTTTCTCATGTGCAGGAGTCGTGGGCCTGTCATGACACTCAGCGAAGCCTTCCCTTCTAGCGTTCATGGCAGGTTCATGAACCTTGCTGAAGAAATTTAAATAATATACCTTCACACACTCACTCACACACTAATGCAAGCACTCACTGACCCACTCAGCCACTCATGCACCCAATCATAGACCCACTCAGAGACTCATGTACCCACTCAGACACACCCACTCACAGACCCACTCAGATAGTCCTGTACCCACTCACAGACCTACTCAGACACTCAAACTACCACTCACAGACTCACTCAGACACTGATGCACCCATTTAGAGACCCACTCAAACACTATCGTACTCACTCACAGACCCATTCAGACTCTAGCGTACCCAGACATGGACTCACTCAGATGCTCATATGCCCACTCACAAACCCACTCAGACACTGATGCACCCTCTCACAGACCCACTCAGAAACTCATGTACCCACTCACAGACTCACTCAGACACTCAAACAGCCACTCAAGACCCACTCAGAGACTCACATGCCCACTTAGTGACCCACTCTGACACTCACACACCCACTCACAGATGCACTCAGACACTCATGCATCCACTCACTGATCCACTCAGACACTCATGCACCCACTCACAGACCCGCTCAGAGACTCACATACTCACTCAAGTTCCACTCAGACACTCGTGCATTCACTAACAGATCCATTTAGGCACTCACACACCCACTGACAGACCCACTCAGACTGATGCACCCACTCACAGACCCACTCACAGCCCCACTCAGAGAGTCACACACCCACTGACAGACCTACTCAGACCCTCACAAACCCACTCAGACCCACTTGGAGACTCACATACCCACTAACAGACTTATTCTGAGACTCATGCACCCAGTCACAGACCCAGTCAGATGTTCATGCTCCCACTCACAGACCCACACAGATACTGATGTACTCACTCACATACTCACTCAGACACTGATATACCCACTCATAGTCCCCTCATAAACTCATGCATCCACTCACAGACCCACTGAGACATTAACGCTCACAGACTGATGCACCCACTCACAGACCACTCAGATGCTCATGCATCCAGAGACTCACACACTCACTCAGAGACCCATTCAAACACTAATGCATCCACTCATAGACCCACTTAGACAGTAATGTACCCAGATACAGACTCCATTAGACACAGCTACTCAGAGAGTCATTGCCATATGCACCGATTCAAACAGAGAGTCATGAATCATAAGTTTGCTGTTGTGCATTGAATGTGCACTCCTAGTTTGCGAATCCATGATTGATTCATGCCTCCCAAAAAAAAAGCTTAGATTTTGATTGAAAATTAACTAGTGTTTGGGAAAAGGGTGGCTCTTAGAAGAGCAGTTGTGTTGATTGTGTGTGGATGAAAGTCTACACATAATACATGATGCAGATTTTCAAGTTGTTAAGGAATATTATGTTGCCTTTCTCTGAGAAATGTACTCTATCACTTCTTTATATATGCTCCATGTCAAAACGTATATTGTTGTTGTAGATGGAGACCATGTGATGGTCTCTGAGGAATGCAGAAACAGTGTTATTAACATGTTTCCTGGCTTTGTCTATCTGTGGACAGAATTCATTTTACCACTTACATTTCTGCCTTGGAAAATGTTGGAGTCCACCAAAGCAGTGTGAGGGAAAAGATTCTTTAATTGACCAAAGGTATCCTTCATTAGGATTTACACTCCACCCCAGTAAGTGTGCCTAGGTCATTGCCACCGCAGTGCACAATTAACAGGTCTGAATGTTGGCAATCTGCAATGCTTTCAATCAATGGAAGCAATTGATGCCACTTTAACCCTCTCTGGCCAACCCAAGAAAGTTCACATTAGGCAAACCCAAGTTCCTGTCAATGCCCCTCTTTCTAGCACACTCTCTGGCCCAAAACACATAGCTATGATCCACAATCCACACTCTAACAGTACCACACAGGAGAAGACTGTAGCTGAATGAGGTAATTTTCAAAATGAAAGGCAGTTAAAATGGAGGACAGGACCTGGTTTAAGAAAATGACATATTAGATTGAATGGTGATTTAAAATGTAATGTAAGTAGATCTGTAAGTGCCTCTGGATAAATGAAAAAGAAGTTATGCTCTTTTAGATATGCTTACATTCTCAAACTGTCAACCGCAGCTGCTATGAAACTAGTATGTGCTGACAGTAAGTGCTGTGAACTTATGACCTACTGGTACAGTAGAGTGTTGCAAAGGAGGTTGCTATGGCAGCTGAGGTAAAGCAGTGTAGAGGGAAGGGTACTTAATAAACTGTGCTTTTAAAGTTCAAAGGAGTGTGGTTTAGATATAGTATGTCTTGTGAAATAATAATTTTCTAAATCACTACAATCATAGAATGTCAATTGTACATGAAAAATTATACTAATCTGATGGTAAATGCTTTAACAGACTCCAGTATGGATTCGCGACTTTGTCACGAAGTTACACGGTGGTCACACTGAGCCTCGTGACAGAATCGTGAATCTGCCCACAGATACTAGCAGATTAGGCTTGTAACCAGGAGACTAATATAGAGTAAAAAAAATCCATTCAGAAGTGGAATAAGAAATTTAAGTAAAAGTGCTTTGAAAATTGGAGAAGAACAAAGAGATTTCTCAGGTATGTTAATCATGGTGCACATTGATAATGTGTGTGTGTATATATATATATATATATATATATATATATATATATATATATAATATATATATATATATATATATATATATACATACATATATACATACATATATATACAAGAGACTGCTGTTTCTGTTATTGCCAGTGAACAAGGACTGTTTCAAGTCTGAAATGCGTTTGGCTTTTATTATTGGATTTGAGAAGGGGAACTGGACTTACCTAATGCCTCAGAATTAAAGGTGTGAAAAGTCGCTCTGTGTGGCATCTTCTTCAAGGGAAACTTTGTTATATATATATATATATATGATCCAACAAGAAAAGAAACGTGGCACACACCTTAGCAGTTTTTAGAGTTTTAATTTGACAGAAAGCTCTCCTCCTCCCTACGCGTACTCTAAAAACTGCTAAGGTGTGTGCCACGTTTCTTTTCTTGTTGGATCACATTATTGCGGAGAATGGTCTTCTCTCCGCCGTGAGCACCGGCTGTTAAAGTGTTCCCTCGTGTGGAGATCAAGTTGCATTGAATATATATATATATATATATATACATACATATATCGAATGGAGTTCGCCAACAACATCCAATCCGCAGGGAAAAGACGAAACCGGACCCTTTACTTGGTGCTGATGAAATTTTTATTTAATATGCCCCGCACCACCGCCACGACGCGTTTCGACCTTCCAGAGGTCTTGTTCACATAACGCGCTGCGATGTGCCATACCTTTTTAAAGTGCATAATGCAAACACTCGTGACCTGTCACATGACAGCTAAACATAGAAGAAACATTAAATATAAGGTCTTTCTTTTAGCAAGTTTAACTTCATAAAACCTGCCCTGATTAAGGTTTATATAACGGACATTACAAATGGTAGTTAAATAAACATACCAACATACAGATATATAAATATATAAATACATAAATTATATAATATATAAATATATATATACAACGTGAATACTTAAAACTAAATTAATTTAAAAGCATCACCTGAATTAGCACAACATTATCATACAAAATTATATGAATAACGGGCAAAGATTTAAAAAGGTCATAAAAACATCAAATAAATAAATTGATATTGATCATGTACCTTCCATAACCCTCATCTATATTGCGATATAGGGTGGATTCCGCTATAAACTATATTAAACCATCTGTTAGCATGAATCTTCTGTGGCTAAAAGCTGAATAAAGCCCTAAGTGGGCATCGACCATACTTCTATGCAATCCTATAAAGTGCTAGTGCTAAACTTAACTTTCCTTACAGTGCCACCTAATAAAGTGCAAAGTGCAAAGTGCAAAAATTCAACAAGGTTAAAAACTAGAAGCAGCATATTGATAAAATGTAAACAGTTAACAGAATTTTCATCATACTCCAAAGGAGAAAGAAATGGCAACATATAATTACAGGCAAGTATAAAAATCTTCACTCGAGTTCATACCAGAAGGAACCTTACTATCCAGTTCTAAAATATATCTTGTCTCTAATAAACGGAGGAGTGATTCACGATTACCTTCCCTTCTCAACGGTAAAACTGCGCCCACCACAAAATATTTTAAAATACCTGAATTCTGGTTATGAACATCCTTAAAATGTCTTGCGACGGGGTACAGGGGATCATAGTTGTTGATAGCCCTGATGTGCTGGAGTATCCTCTTGTGGACCTGCAGCTTAGTGCTCCCCACATACCGCAGGCCACAGGGACACTCCAGCACATATACTGCGTATTCCGTTTTGCATGTCAGAAATTTAGTAATCAGTACAGCCTCTGTTCTAAAAGGACAGGTATATGAAGTAGTACTGACTGCATATTTGCATGCCTTACAAGATGGACATTTCACAAAACCCTTGCGGGAAGATAGCCAATTTTTAGGTGTTATCACTTCTGTGCTGCCTTTTACCAGCATATCACTCATAGATCTTGCCTTTCTAAATGTAATATCCGGGGTTTTAGATGTTAACTCTCCTAATATTAGATCATTATGCACCAATGCCCAATTTTTGTTGAAGATTTTTCGAATTTGCCCATGCTGAGAATTATATGTAAGGATCATACGCGTAGTCTGATCTAAAGATATGTTGTCATCGCTCTGAGTAGAAGATTCAGGGCCCCTCCAGATTAGGAACAGATCATCTATATACCTATACCAGCAACCTATATGTTGGTTCATAACTTCAGCAAAGGTGTTGGATAGGACCCGCTCCTCCCAAAGCCCCATATGCAAACAGGCATAACTTGGGGAGAAGCAAGCCCCCATCGCAACACCTCTGGTTTGCTGGTATACTTGGTTATTAAATAGGAAAAAGTTATTTTCTAGACACGTCACTATCATATCTACTAGCATCTTATTGTGCATATACAGGCTCATTGGTCGTTTGTTTAAAAAGTGCTCGATGGCCTTAATACCATCCTGATGCCTTATGCTAGTATATAGTGACGTAGCGTCTAATGTTATTAAAATACACTCAGAATCCCATTTAACCTCCTTTAACTTACGCAAAAATCACTCGTGTCTTGCAAATAGGAAGGTAATGCACGTACAAAGCTCTGTAAAAATAATCGACATAATTGGAAGTTTTTTCCATGAGACTGTTACATGCAGATATGATGGGTCTGCCAGGCGGTTTATCTCTACACTTATGAATTTTTGGAATAAAATATAAAGCCGGCATTGTAGTGTAATCATTTTTTAAAAACTTAAACTCATCTGAGCTTATTAACCCTCCACTTTTCCATGCTAAAAGTTTAGTGTAATAGTTATTTTGAGCCTGCCTGACACATTGCATATTACATATATATATATATATATATATATATATATATATATATATATATATATATATATATATATATATATATATATATATATATATATATATATATATATTACCTACTGGCAGTCGCCAGTAAGTAGTTATAGTTAGGATGCAGCTTCCATAGGAAGAGCGTTTTTCATTTGCCAATAACTTTGGCATCGTTTGACGAATCTTTGCGAAATTTTCAAAACTAATTTGATGCTCACTTCAGCTATTGTCTTGAAAATGTCGGGGTGATCCATCAAGCGGGGGCCGAGGAAAACGGGGGTCCCAAAACACTTTTTTACCGTGTTAATTTCCATAGGAAAGTTTAGACATGGCTACAGGCCGAATTGCTGAACGGAATGACACCAAATTTGGCAAAAAGGTAGCGCTTGGTCCTCCAGTAAATCCCACACAGCAGGATTGCTAAGAGGTGTTCGGAGGCCATGCCCCCTTTCATCACCACTCTGCAAATGCGGCTGGTGGTGCACTACTGATTGGGGAATGAAGTCCACTTTACTCCTGCGGGAACTTGGAGGCCAAGAAGTCCTACTGGTGTCTCCTGTAAGTCCTACACAGCAGGTTTCCTGAGAGCTGGTTGGAGGCCCAGCTCCCTTTTGCTCCCACTCTGCAAACGCGATTACTAGTTAAAAAACCATAGAAATTCACTGAAAAAACCAAAGGTGACAGGAACGTTATAGTTAGGAATTAGCATTTAAAAAACCTTAGAAATTCACTGAAAAACCCAAAGGATACAGGGACGTTATAGTTAGGGTCAGATTTCACTCATACAAAACCAGTGAAATTCAGCAGTTATATTTAGCTGAGGTAACTGTAACTCGTGCCCCTGCAATGCACTGCTTATGACCTCACATATTACATCACTCATGACATGGTCAGTGATATATATATTTTTTTGTGGAGTTTTATATATTGTGAACTAGACCCGGAGGTATAAGAGTGCTTTACATGAGCGCCAGTTACGTTACAGACGGACACATTCATTTTTGTTGGGCACGGGGAGATTAAGTGATTTGCCCAGAATCACAGAATGTTGATATCACTGATGACATCTCAAATAACATCACTGACGATATCATCCACTGAATATCTGATGCACCTACTCATACCTCAATATAACCTTTCATATACCCACTCCAAATTCCACACAATCATTCTCAAAACCATTGACATACCCATACCAGTATTTACACACCCACTCACTGATTCATAGGTCTACACACACAACCACTCATACATGCATACAGATACTCATACACCAACTCACTCAGTAATACAGCCACTGATATATCCACTCATATACCCATACAGCCACTCACACACTATCAGTAACCCATAGCGCTACTCACACACCTACTCACTCACCCATAGAGTCAATCACACAACCACTTACTCACCTATACAGTTATACA
Source organism: Calotriton arnoldi (assembly GCA_963921515.1). Taxonomy (NCBI): domain Eukaryota; kingdom Metazoa; phylum Chordata; class Amphibia; order Caudata; family Salamandridae; genus Calotriton; species Calotriton arnoldi. Next base: position 42,116 of record CAWUFW010022965.1, read on the forward strand.
CACACACCCACTCACTTATTCATTCAGATACTAACACATACTCACCCATACTGTCAGTGACACAAGCACACACTCACCCTTACAGCCACTCTCATAATCACTCACTCACACAGTCACCCATATACTCCAACACTCACCTATACTGCCTTTCACATATGCAGTTACTCACCCATATACCACTGACACATCCATTCGCTCACTGACACAGCCATACACAGACTCAGTCTCCCATATAGCCCCTCACAGAGGCTCTCACTAACCCATACAGCCACTGACTCACCCACTCACTCATCCATGCAGGCAATCACATACACCCCTCACATACCACACAGACACTCATACAGCCATACATGTACTCAGACAACCAATCAGTCACCCATACAGCCACTCACATACCCCCACTCAAACACCCATACAGCCACTCATACACCAACTGACAGACAGATACAGACATTCACTGAGATACCTAATCATTCACGCATATAGTCAGTCACGAACCCACTGAATCATCCAATCAGGCACTCATACACCCACTGATTCACCAATGGTATATATATATTCAACACTCATAAACTTTTTATAAACACTCACAGTCAATGGATGATGTCATCCGTGATGTCATCAGTGATGTCATTTGAGATGTCATCAGTGATGTTATCAGTGATGTCACTGACCATGTCATTCGTGATGTAATATGTGAGGTCATAAGCAGTGCATTGAGGGGTCGCAAGTTATAGTTAGCTCAGCTAACTATAACTGCTGAATTTCATTGGTTTTGTAAGAGCGAAATCTGGCCCTAATTATAACGTCCCTCTGGCCCTAATTATAACGTCCCTGTAACCTTTGTTTTTTTCAGTGAATATATATATATATATAGATATATATATATCTATCTATATATATATATATATATTACCTACTGGCGGTCGCCAGTAGGTAGTTATAGTTAGGACCTTGTTTCTATTCAAAAGCATTTTTTCTTTTGCCAATATCTTTGGCGCCGTTTTACATATCTTCGCAAAATTTTCCAAACTAATGACCAGCTTTGGTCAGCTCCTGTCGTGAAAGTTTCGGGGTGATTCGTCAAGCAGGGGCCAATTAAAAAGGGGGGTCCCTTGCCCAAAAGCAATGCCGGCTCCAGCAGGAGGCGGGGAGCCGGCAGGGACCGTGGGGGCATTGGGGCTCCCCCCACGGTCCCCAACTTGAGGGCCGGGGTCCCCGGGGCCAGAAGTGGCCCAGGAGGTGGGCCACTCAGCCCCCCTCCCCTTTAATTTTTTTTTTTTTTAAACGGAAGGCCAGCCCCGGGGGATGGGGTCCCAGGGCCCAATAATTGGCCTCAGGAGGGGGCCACGCGACCCCCCTCCTAAATAAAAAAAAAGAAAAGGAAAGGAAAGGAAAGGCTGGTCAGGCCCCGGGGGATGGGGCCCCCGGGGCCAGAAGTGGCCCAAGGAAGGGGGGCCACACAGCCCCCCTCCCGAATATTATAATTTCTTTTTTTAAAACGAGGCAATGCCCGGAGGGATGAAGTCCCCGGGGCCGATAAAGGCCTCAGGAGGGCCCCCCTCCAAAAAAAAGAAAAGGCTGGCCAGGCCCTGGGGGATGGAGTCCCCAGGGCCACAAGAAATAGTAAAAGAAGGGGGGCCACAGAGCCCCCTTCTAACAAAACAAAAAAAAGAAAAGCTGGCATCTTGCCGGAGGCCCTGCCCCCTTCCAGCACCACTCTGCAAACAGGCCTCCTGGCGCGTTCTAAGTTGGGGGATTAAGTCCCCGTAAAGCCTGAGGGTCCCTGGGGGCCAACTAGCCCAACAGGTACCTCCAGTAAGCCCCACACAGTGGGATTGCTGAGAGGTGGTCCGAGGCCACGCCCCTTTTTACACCACTCTGCAAACGCACCTCTTGACGCACTGCTGGTGGGGCGATGAGGTCCTCTTGTGTCCTGAGGACCTCTGGACTAAAGTGTACTTCATCCCCCGAGCAGCAGTGCGCCAGGAGGCGCGTTTGCAGAGTGGTGTAAAAAGGGGGCGTGGCCTTGGACCACCTCTCAGCAATCCAGCTGTGTGGGGCTTACTAGAGATAACAGGAGGGCTAGTTGGCCCCCAGGGACCCTCAGGGGCAAGGGGACTTCATCCCCCAACCATGAGCGTGCCAGGAGGCGCGTTTGCAGAGTGGTGGAGAAAGGGGACGTGGCCTGTGTCCACCTCTCAGCAATCCCACTGTGTGGGGCTTACTGGAGGTAAGGGGTAGGCTAGTTGGCCCCTAAGGAGCCCCAGCAGCAAAAGGGACTTCAATCCACATCCAAGAGCACGCCAGGGAGCGCGTTTGCAGAGTGGTGGGCAAAGGGGGCGTGGCCTGCTATGAGAAGTTAGCAATCCTGCTGTGTGAGACTTACTGGAGGTAATAAGAGGGGTAGTTGGCCCCCAAGGATGTCCTTGGGGGCCACTACCCCTCTTGTTACCTCCAGTAAGTCCCACACAGTGGGATTGCTAAGACGTCTTTGGAGGCCACTCCCCCCTTTCTCCACCACTCTGCAAACACGCCTCCTGGCAAACTACGGGATGGGGGATGAAGTCCACTTTACTCCTGAGGGACTTTGGGGGCCAAGAAGCCCTCCTGGTACCTCCTGTAAGTCCTACGCAGCAGAATTCCTGAGCGCTGGTCGGAGGCCCAGCACCCTTTCTCCACCACTCTGCAAATGCGACTACTAGTTAAAGAAGCAGGGTAATAGGTTTCGCATTTGCGAGAGTTAGAGCTATTGGCATTGTAAATGTAAAAGTTTTTTACTAATGGTTTTTGGAGTGGAGTGGATGTACGTTGTGTGTAGTGGAATTATGTGGTATGTTGTGCAGTGAAATTATGTGGATAGAAAGTATGTGGTATTTAGTGTATAGGATTTATGTAGAGTGGGATTATGTGATATGGAGAGTAATTATGGGGTATGGTAGTCTGTGTTGTGGAGTGGTAACCTCAGGTTTAGTCTTCCTCGTTTCCATAGAAGCTCAACTATAAACTCAGTGAGACAAAACAAAAGAAGGAATCACTTGTGGACCTAGTCAGAGGTATGAGCAGGGCCACTGGAATTATGCGACTGTTTGGCTGCACCGACTTTCGCACAATTATACATTTTCTGCATTAGCCACATAATCCATCATCTGCTCCCTAATCTGCAGATTTGAACAAAAAAAGGCTTGTTTCTAGCTCAAACGGCTCAAAAGTTACCAAAAATGCAGTGACAAGTGTTACAGCGTGGTGGAAGGCCCTTTGCAAACCTAGAATGGTCACCTGTTACTTATTGCTAAATGTGGGTGTTAAATTGGTACTAATGGTGTGCAAGCCACTCTTGCTTCTTTCTGCGCCTCTCTTGCCTCTTTCTGCATTTCTGTTGCTTCTTTCTGCACATTTCTTTCTTTTTCTGCACTTCTCTTGCCTCTTTCTGTACACCTCTACTACTTTCCGCACCTCTCTTGCCTCTTTCTGCACCTCTGTTGCCTCTTTCTGCACCTCACTTGCTTCTTTCTGTACCCCTCTTGCTTCTTTCTGCACCCTTCTTCCCTCCCTCTGCACCTCTCTTGCCTCTTTCTGCACCCCTCTTACCTCTTTCTGCACCCCTTTTGCCTCTTTCTGTACCTCTGCTCCTTCTTTATGCACTTCTTTTGTTTCTTCCTGCACCTCTCTTGCTTCTTTCTGCACCACTCTTGCTGCTTGCCTCTTTTTCCACCCCTCTTCCCCCTTTCTGCATGTCTGCTGCTTCTTTCTGCACTTCTCTTGCCTCTTTCCCTACCCCTCTTCCCTCTTTCTGCACTTCTGTTGCTTCTTTCTGCACTTATCTTGCTTCTTTCTGCACCTCACTTGCCTCTTTCTGCAACTTTCTGGCCTCTTTCTGCAGTTCTCTTGCCTCCTTCTGCACCTCTGTTGCCTGTTTCAAAACTTCTCTTGCCTGTTTCTGCACCTCTCTTGCCTCTTTCTGCACATCTCTTGCCTCTTTCTGCACCTCACTTGATTCTTTCTGCACCCCTATTCCCTCTTTATGCACCACTCTTGTCTCTTTCTGTACCTCTGTTGCTTCTTTCTGCATGTCTCTTGTCTCTTTCTGCACCCTTTGTGCCTCTGTCAGCACCTCTGTTGCTTCTTTCTGCAGTTCTCTTCCTTCTTTCTGCACCTCTCCTGCCTCTTTCTGTACCCCTCTTGACTCTTTGTGCACCTTTCTTACCCCTTTCTGCACTCCTTTTGCCTCTTTTCACTTGCCTCTTTCTGTACCCCTCTCGCCTCTTTCTGCACCTCTGTTGGTTCTTTCTGCACTGCTCTTGCTTCTTTCTAGACCTCTGTTCCAAATTTCTGCATCCCTCTTGCCTTTTTCTGCATCCCTCTTTCCTCTTTCTGCACCTCTCTTGCCTCAGTCTGCCCACCTGTTCCCTCTTTCTGCACCCCTTTTGCCTGTTTTTGCAACTCTCTTGCCTCTTTCTGCAGTTCTCTTGCCTCCTTCTGCACCTCACTTGCCTCTTTTTGCACCTCTGTTGGTTCTTTTGCACTGTTTTTGCTTCTTTCTGCACGTCTCTTGCAAATTTCTGTACCCCTCTTCCCTCTTTCAGCACCCCTTTTACCTGTTTCTGCCTCTGTCTGCACCTCTGTTCCCTCTTTCTGTACCTCTTTTGCCTGTTTCTGCAACTCTCTTGCCTCTTTCTGCACTTCTCCTGCCTCTTTCTGCACCCCTGTTGCTTCATTCTGCACTTCCCATGCTTCTTTCTGCACATGTCTTGCTTCTTTCTGCACCCCTGTTGTCTCTTTCTGCACTCGTCTTCCCTCTTTCTGCACCTTTCTTGCCTCTTTCTGCATCTCACTTGCCTCTTTCTGCACTTCTCTTGCTTCTTTCTACACCTCTGTTGCTTCTTTCAGCAATTCTCTTGCCACTTTCTACACTACTCTTGCCTGTTTTTGCACCTCTCTTGCCTCTTTCTGCACCTCTGTTGCTTCTTTCTGCACTTCTCTTCCTTCTTTCTGCACCCCTCGTGCCTCTTTCAGCACCCTTCTTCCCTTTTCCTGCACGTCTCTCGGTTCTCTCAGCACTGCTCTTGCCTCTTTCTGCACCCCTCTTGCCTCTTTCTGCACCTCTTTTGTTTCTTTCTGCACTCCTCTTGCCTCTTTCTGCACCTCTGTTGCTTCTTTCTGCACTTCTCTTGCTTCTTTCTACACCTGTCTTGCTTCTTTCTGCATCCCTCTTGCCTCTTTCTACACCCTTCTTCCCTTTTTCTGCAGATCTCTTGGTTCTTTCTGCACTGCTCTTGCCTCTTTCTGCACCCCTCTTGCCTCTTTCTGCACCTCTTTTGCTTCTTTCTGCACTCCTCTTGCCTCTTTCTGCACCCCTCTTGCCTCTTTCTGCACCTCTGTTGCTTCTTTCTGCACTTCTCTTGCTTCTTTCTACACCTCTCTTGCTTCTTTCTGCTCCCCTCGTGCCTCTTTCTGCACCCTTCTTCCCTTTTTCTGCACGTCTCTAGGTTCTTTCTGCCCTGCTCTTGCCTCTTTCTGCACCCCTCTTGCCTCTTTCTGTACCCTCTTGCCTCTTTCTGCACCTCTGTTTCTTCATTCTGCGCTTCTCTTGCTTCTTTCTACACATCTCTTGCTTCTTTCTGCACCCCTCGTACCTCTTTCTGCACCCTTCTCCCCTGTTCCTGCACGTCTCTTGGTTCTGTCTGCACTGCTCTTGCCTCTTTCTGCACCCCTCTTGCCTCTTTCTGCACCTCTGTTGCTTCTTTCTGCACTTCTCTTGCCTCTTTCTGTACCCTATTGCCTCTTTCTGCACCTCTCGTACCTCTTTCTGTACCCTTCTTCCCTTTTCCTGCACGTCTCTTGGTTCTTTCTGCACTGCTCTTGCCTTTTTTGCACCTCTGTTGGTTCTTTCTACACTGCTCTTGCCTCTATCTGCTACTCTCTTGCATATTTCTGCACCCCTCTTGCCTCTTTCTGCACCTCTGTTGGTTCTTTCTGTACCTCTCTTGCCTCTGTGGGCACCCCTATTCCCTCTTAATGCACTTTTCTTGTCTCTTTAAGCACCTCTGTTGCTTCCTTCAGCACTTCTCTTGCCACTTTCGGCATCCCTCTTGCCTCTTTCTGCACTTCTGTTGCTTCTTTCTGCACCTCTCTTGTTTCTTTCTACACCTCTCTTGCTTCTTTCTGCGCCCCTCGTACCTCTTTCTGCACCCTTCTTCCCTTTTCCTGCACGTCTCTTGGTTCTTTCTGCACTGCTCTTGCCTCTTTCTGCACCCTCTTGCCTCTTTCTGCACCTCTTTTGCTTCTTTCTGCACTCCTCTTGCCTCTTTCTGCACCCCTCTTGCTTCTTTCTGCACCTCTGTTGCTTCTTTCTGCACTTCTCTTGCTTCTTTCTATACCTCTCTTGCTTCTTTCTGCACCCTCGTGCCTCTTTCTGCACCCTTCTTCCCTTTTTCTGCACGTCTCTTGGTTCTTTTGCACTGCTTGCCTCTTTCTGCACCCCTCTTGCCTCTTTCTGCACCTCTGTTGCTTCTTTCTGCACTTCTCTTGCCTCTTTCTGTACCCTCTTGCCTCTTTCTGCACGTCTGTTTCTTCTTTCTGCACTTCTCTTACTTCTTTTTACACATCTCTTGCTACTTTCTACACCCCTCATACCTCTTTCTGCACCCTTCTTCCCTTTTCCTGCACGTCTCTTGGTTCTTTCTGCACTGCTCTTGCCTCTTTCTGAACCCCTCTTGCCTCTTTCTGCACGTCTTTTGCTTCTTTCTGCACTTTTCTTGCTTCTGTCTGCACCCCTCTTGCCTCTTTCTGCACCCTTCTTCCCTTTTCCAACACGTCTCTTGGTTCTTTCTGCATTGCTCTTGCCTCTTTCTGCACGCCTCTTGCCTCTTGCCTCCTTCTGTATCTCTGTTGTTTCTTACTGCATTGCTCTTGCTTCTTTCTGCACATCTCTTGCAAATTTCTAGGCCCTTTGTGCCTCTTTGTGCACCTCTCTTGCCTCTTTCTGCTCCTGTCTAGCCTCTTTCCGCACCCCTCTTGCCTCTTTCTGTACATCTTTTGCTTTTTTCTGCACTTCTCTTGCCTCTTTCTGCACCCCTCTTGCCTCTTTTTGCACCTCTGTTGGTTCTTTCTACACTGCCCTTGCTTCTATCTGCTACTCTCTTGCACATTTCTGCACACCTGTTGCCTCTTTCTGCACCTCTGTTGGTTCTTTCTGTAGCTCTCTTGCCTCTGTGTGCACCCCTATTCCCTCTTTGTGCACCTCTTTTGGCCTGTTTTTGCAACTTTCTTGCCTCTTTCTCCACTTTTCTTGCCTCTTTCTGCACCTCTGTTGCTTCCTACTGCACTTCTCTTGCCACTTTCTGCACCACTCTTGCCTCTTTCTGCACTTCTGTTGCTTCTTTCTGCACTTCTCTTGTTCCTATCTACACCTCTCTTGCTTCTTTCTGCACCCCTCGTACCTCTTTCTGCACACTTCTTCCCTTTTCCTGCACATCTCTTGGTTCTTTCTGCACTGCTCTTGCCTCTTTCTGCACCCCTCTTGCCTCTTTCTGCATCTCTTTTGCTTCTTTCTGCACTCCTCTTGCCTCTTTCTGCACCCCTCTTGCCTCTTTCTGCACCTCTGTTGCTTCTTACTGCACTTCTCTTGCTTCTTTCTACACCTCTCTTGCTACTTTCTGCACCCCTCGTGCCTCTTTCTGCACCCTTCTTCCCTTTTTCTGCATGTCTCTTGGTTCTTTCTGCACTGCTCTTGCCTCTTTCTGCACCCCTCTTGCCTCTTTCTGCACCTCTGTTGCTTCTTTCTGCACTTCTCTTGCCTCTTTCTGTACCCTCTTGCCTCTTTCTGCACCTCTGTTTCTTCTTTCTGCACTTCTCTTGCTTCTTTCTACACATCTCTTGCTTCTTTCTGCACCCTCGTACCTCTTTCTGCACCCTTCTTCCCTTTTCCTGCACGTCTCTTGGTTCTTTCTGCACTGCTCTTGCCTCTTTCTGCACCCCTCTTGCCTCTTTCTGCACCTCTTTTGCTTCTTTCTGCACTTCTCTTCCTTCTGTCTGCACCCCTCTTGCCTCTTTCTGCACCTCTGTTGCTTCTTTCTGCACTTCTCTTGCTTCTTTCTACACCTCTCTTGCTTCTTTCTGCACCCCTTGTGCCTCTTTCTGCACCCTTCTTCCCTTTTCCTGCACGTCTCTTGGTTCTTTCTGCACTGCTCTTGCCTCTTTCTGCACCCCTCTTGCCTCTTTCTGCACCTCTTTTGCTTCTTTCTGCATTTCTCTTGCCTCTTTCTGCACCCCTCTTGCCTCTTTCTGCACCTCTGTTGCTTCTTTCTGCACTTCCCTTGCTTATTTCTACACCTCTTTTGCTTTTTTTTGCACTCCTCGTGCCTCTTTCTGTACCCTTCTTTCCTTTTCCTGCATGTCTCTTGGTTCTTTCTGCACTGCTCTTGCCTTTTTGCACCTCTGTTGGTTTTTTCTACACTGCTCTTGCTTCTATCTGCTACCCTCTTGCACATTTCTGCACCCCTCTTGCCTCTTTCTGCACCTCTGTTGGTTCTTTCTGTACCTCTCTTGCCTCTTTGTGCACCCCTATTCCCTCTTTGTGCACCTCTTTTGCCTGTTTTTGCAACTCTCTTGACCCTTTCTGCACTTTTCTTGCCTCTTTCTGCACCTCTGTTGCTTCTTTCTGCACTTCTCTTCCTTCTTTCTGCACCCCTCATGCCTCTTTCAGCACCCTTCTTCCCTTTTCCTGCATGTCTCTCGGTTCTCTCGGCACTGCTCTTGCCTCTTTCTGCACCCCTCTTGCCTCTTTCTGCACCTCTTTTGTTTCTTTCTGTACTCCTCTTGCCTCTTTCTGCACCTCTGTTGCTTCTTTCTGCACTTCTCTTGCTTCTTTCTACACCTGTCTTGCTTCTTTCTGCATCCCTCTTGCCTCTTTCTACACCCTTCTTCCCTTTTTCTGCAGATCTCTTGGTTCTTTCTGCACTGCTCTTGCCTCTTTCTGTACCCCTCTTGCCTCTTTCTGCACCTCTGTTGCTTCTTTCTGCACTTTTCTTGCTTCTTTCTACACCTCTCTTGTTTCTTTCTGCACCCCTCATGCCTCTTTCTGCACCCTTCTTCCCTTTTCCTGCACGTCTCTTGGTTCTTTCTGCACTGCTCTTGCCTCTTTCTGCACCCCTCTTGCCTCTTTCTGCACCTCTTTTGCTTCTTTCTGCATTTCTCTTGCCTCTTTCTGCACCCCTCTTGCCTCTTTCTGCACCTCTGTTGCTTCTTTCTGCACTTCTCTTGCTTATTTCTACACCTCTATTGCTTTTTTTTGCACTCCTCGTGCCTCTTTCTGTACCCTTCTTTCCTTTTCCTGCATGTCTCTTGGTTCTTTCTGCACTGCTCTTGCCTTTTTTGCACCTCTGTTGGTTTTTTCTATACTGCTCTTGCTTCTATCTGCTACCCTCTTGCACATTTCTGCACCCCTCTTTCTGCACCTCTGTTAGTTCTTTCTGTACCTCTCTTGCCTCTTTGTGCACCCCTATTCCCTCTTTGTGCACCTCTTTTGACTGTTTTTGCAACTCTCTTGACCCTTTCTGCACTTTTCTTGCCTCTTTCTGCACCTCTGTTGCTTCTTTCTGCACTTCTCTTCCTTCTTTCTGCACCCCTCGTGCCTCTTTCAGCACCCTTCTTCCCTTTTCCTGCACGTCTCTCGGTTCTCTCGGCACTGCTCTTGCCTCTTTCTGCACCCCTCTTGCCTCTTTCTGCACCTCTTTTGTTTCTTTCTGCACTCCTCTTGCCTCTTTCTGCACCTCTGTTGCTTCTTTCTGCACTTCTCTTGCTTCTTTCTACACCTGTCTTGCTTCTTTCTGCATCCCTCTTGCCTCTTTCTACACCCTTCTTCCCTTTTTCTGCAGATCTCTTGGTTCTTTCTGCACAGCTCTTGTCTCTTTCTGCACCCCTCTTGCCTCTTTCTGCACCTCTTTTGCTTCTTTCTGCACTCCTCTTGACTCTTTCTGCACCCCTCTTGCCTCTTTCTGCACCTCTGTTGCTTCTTTCTGCACTTCTCTTGCTTCTTTCTGCACCCCTCGTGCCTCTTTCTGCACCCTTCTTCCCTTTTTCTGCACGTCTCTAGGTTCTTTCTGCACTGCTCTTGCCTCTTTCTGCACCCCTCTTGCCTCTTTCTGCACCTCTGTTGCTTCTTTCTGCACTTCTCTTGCCTCTTTCTGTACCCTCTTGCCTCTTTCTGCACCTCTGTTTCTTCATTCTGTGCTTCTCTTGCTTCTTTCTACACATCTCTTGCTTCTTTCTGCACCCCTCGTACCTCTTTCTGCACCCTTCTCCCCTGTTCCTGCACGTCTCTTGGTTCTGTCTGCACTGCTCTTGCCTCTTTCTGCACCCCTCTTGCCTCTTTCTGCACCTCTGTTGCTTCTTTCTGCACTTCTCTTGCCTCTTTCTGTACCCTCTTGCCTCTTTCTGCACCTCTGTTTCTTCATTCTGCACTTCTCTTGCTTCTTTCTACACATCTCTTGCTTCTTTCTGCACCTCTCGTACCTCTTTCTGTACCCTTCTTCCCTTTTCCTGCACGTCTCTTGGTTCTTTCTGCACTGCTCTTGCCTTTTTGCACCTCTGTTGGTTCTTTCTACACTGCTCTTGCCTCTATCTGCTACTCTCTTGCATATTTCTGCACCCTCTTGCCTCTTTCTAGACCTCTGTTGGTTCTTTCTGTACCTCTCTTGCCTCTGTGGGCACCCCTATTCCACCTTAATGCACTTTTCTTGTCTCTTTAAGCACCTCTGTTGCTTCCTTCAGCACTTCTCTTGCCACTTTCGGCACCCCTCTTGCCTCTTTCTGCACTTCTGTTGCTTCTTTCTGCACCTCTCTTGTTTCTTTCTACACCTCTCTTGCTTCTTTCTGCGCCCCTCGTACCTCTTTCTGCACCCTTCTTCCCTTTTCCTGCACGTCTCTTGGTTCTTTCTGCACTGCTCTTGCCTCTTTCTGCACCCCTCTTGCCTCTTTCTGCACCTCTTTTGCTTCTTTCTGCACTCCTCTTGCCTCTTTCTGCACCCCTCTTGCTTCTTTCTGCACCTCTGTTGCTTCTTTCTGCACTTCTCTTGCTTCTTTCTATACCTCTCTTGCTTCTTTCTGCACCCCTCGTGCCTCTTTCTGCACCCTTCTTCCCTTTTTCTGCACGTCTCTTGGTTCTTTTTGCACTGCTTGCCTCTTTCTGCACCCCTCTTGCCTCTTTCTGCACCTCTGTTGCTTCTTTCTGCACTTCTCGTGCCTCTTTCTGTACCCTCTTGCCTCTTTCTGCACGTCTGTTTCTTCTTTCTGCACTTCTCTTGCTTCTTTTTACACATCTCTTGCTACTTTCTACACCCTCATACCTCTTTCTGCACCCTTCTTCCCTTTTCCTGCACGTCTCTTGGTTCTTTCTGCACTGCTCTTGCCTCTTTCTGAACCCCTCTTGCCTCTTTCTGCACGTCTTTTGCTTCTTTCTGCACTTTTCTTGCTTCTGTCTGCACCCCTCTTGCCTCTTTCTGCACCCTTCTTCCCTTTTCCAACACGTCTCTTGGTTCTTTCTGCACTGCTCTTGCCTCTTTCTGCACGCCTCTTGCCTCCTTCTGTATCACTGTTGTTTCTTACTGCATTGCTCTTGCTTCTTTCTGCACATCTCTTGCAAATTTCTGAGCCCTTTGTGCCTCTTTGTGCACCTCTCTTGCCTCTTTCTGCTCCTGTCTTGCTTCTTTCTGCACCCCTCTTGCCTCTTTCTGCACATCTTTTGCTTTTTTCTGCACTTCTCTTGCCTCTTTCTGCACCCCTCTTGCCTCTTTTTGCACCTCTGTTGGTTCTTTCTACACTGCCCTTGCTTCTATCTGCTACTCTCTTGCACATTTCTGCACACCTGTTGCCTCTTTCTACACCTCTGTTGGTTCTTTCTGTAGCTCTCTTGCCTCTGTGTGCACCCCTATTCCCTCTTTGTGCACCTCTTTTGGCCTGTTTTTGCAACTTTCTTGCCTCTTTCTCCACTTTTCTTCCCTCTTTCTGCACCTCTGTTGCTTCCTACTGCACTTCTCTTGCCACTTTCTGCACCACTCTTGCCTCTTTCTGCACTTCTGTTGCTTCTTTCTGCACTTCTCTTGTTCCTATCTACACCTCTCTTGCTTCTTTCTGCACCCCTCATACCTCTTTCTGCACACTTCTTCCCTTTTCCTGCACGTCTCTTGGTTCTTTCTGCACTGCTCTTGCCTCTTTCTGCACCCCTCTTGCCTCTTTCTGCATCTCTTTTGCTTCTTTCTGCACTCCTCTTGCCTCTTTCTGTACCCTCTTGCCTCTTTCTGCACCTCTGTTTCTTCTTTCTGCACTTCTCTTGCTTCTTTCTACACATCTCTTGCTTCTTTCTGCACCCCTCGTGCCTCTTTCTGCACCCTTCTTCCCTTTTTCTGCATGTCTCTTGGTTCTTTCTGCACTGCTCTTGCCTCTTTCTGCACCCCTCTTGCCTCTTTCTGCACCTCTGTTGCTTCTTTCTGCACTTCTCTTGCCTCTTTCTGTACCCTCTTGCCTCTTTCTGCACCTCTGTTTCTTCTTTCTGCACTTCTCTTGCTTCTTTCTACACATCTCTTGCTTCTTTCTGCACCCCTCGTACCTCTTTCTTCACCCTTCTTCCCTTTTCCTGCACGTCTCTTGGTTCTTTCTGCACTGCTCTTGCCTCTTTCTGCACCCCTCTTGCCTCTTTCTGCACCTCTTTTGCTTCTTTCTGCACTTCTCTTCCTTCTGTCTGCACCCCTCTTGCCTCTTTCTGCACCTCTGTTGCTTCTTTCTGCACTTCTCTTGCTTCTTTCTACACCTCTCTTGCTTCTTTCTGCACCCCTTGTGCCTCTTTCTGCACCCTTCTTCCCTTTTCCTGCACGTCTCTTGGTTCTTTCTGCACTGCCCTTGCCTCTTTCTGCACCCCTCTTGCCTCTTTCTGCCCCTCTTTTGCTTCTTTCTGCATTTCTCTTGCCTCTTTCTGCACCCCTCTTGCCTCTTTCTGCACCTCTGTTGCTTCTTTCTGCACTTCTCTTGCTTATTTCTACACCTCTATTGCTTTTTTTTGCACTCCTCGTGCCTCTTTCTGTACTCTTCTTTCCTTTTCCTGCATGTCTCTTGGTTCTTTCTGCACTGCTCTTGCCTTTTTTGCACCTCTGTTGGTTTTTTCTACACTGCTCTTGCTTCTATCTGCTACCCTCTTGCACATTTCTGCACCCCTCTTGCCTCTTTCTGCACCTCTGTTGGTTCTTTCTGTACCTCTCTTGCCTCTTTGTGCACCCCTATTCCCTCTTTGTGCACATCTTTTGCCTGTTTTTGCAACTCTCTTGACCCTTTCTGCACTTTTCTTGCCTCTTTCTGCACCTCTGTTGCTTCTTTCTGCACTTCTCTTCCTTCTTTCTGCACCCCTCATGCCTCTTACAGCACCCTTCTTCCCTTTTCCTGCATGTCTCTCGGTTCTCTCGGCACTGCTCTTGCCTCTTTCTGCACCCCTCTTGCCCCTTTCTGCACCTCTTTTGTTTCTTTCTGCACTCCTCTTGCCTCTTTCTGCACCTCTGTTGCTTCTTTCTGCACTTCTCTTGCTTCTTTCTACACCTGTCTTGCTTCTTTCTGCATCCCTCTTGCCTCTTTCTACACCCTTCTTCCCTTTTTCTGCAGATCTCTTGGTTCTTTCTGCACTGCTCTTGCCTCTTTCTGCACCCCTCTTGCCTCTTTCTGCACCTCTGTTGCTTCTTTCTGCACTTTTCTTGCTTCTTTCTACACCTCTCTTGCTTCTTTCTGCACCCCTCATGCCTCTTTCTGCACCCTTCTTCCCTTTTCCTGCACGTCTCTTGGTTCTTTCTGCACTGCTCTTGCCTCTTTCTGCACCCCTCTTGCCTCTTTCTGCACCTCTTTTGCTTCTTTCTGCATTTCTCTTGCCTCTTTCTGCACCCCTCTTGCCTCTTTCTGCACCTCTGTTGCTTCTTTCTGCACTTCTCTTGCTTATTTCTACACCTCTATTGCTTTTTTTTGCACTCCTCGTGCCTCTTTCTGTACCCTTCTTTCCTTTTCCTGCATGTCTCTTGGTTCTTTCTGCACTGCTCTTCCCTTTTTTGCACCTCTGTTGGTTTTTTCTATACTGCTCTTGCTTCTATCTGCTACCCTCTTGCACATTTCTGCACCCCTCTTGCCTCTTTCTGCACCTCTGTTAGTTCTTTCTGTACCTCTCTTGCCTCTTTGTGCACCCCTATTCCCTCTTTGTGCACCTCTTTTGACTGTTTTTGCAACTCTCTTGACCCTTTCTGCACTTTTCTTGCCTCTTTCTGCACCTCTGTTGCTTCTTTCTGCACTTCTCTTCCTTCTTTCTGCACCCCTCGTGCCTCTTTCAGCACCCTTCTTCCCTTTTCCTGCACGTCTCTCGGTTCTCTCGGCACTGCTCTTGCCTCTTTCTGCACCCCTCTTGCCTCTTTCTGCACCTCTTTTGTTTCTTTCTGCACTCCTCTTGCCTCTTTCTGCACCTCTGTTGCTTCTTTCTGCACTTCTCTTGCTTCTTTCTACACCTGTCTTGCTTCTTTCTGCATCCCTCTTGCCTCTTTCTACACCCTTCTTCCCTTTTTCTGCAGATCTCTTGGTTCTTTCTGCACAGCTCTTGCCTCTTTCTGCACCCTCTTGCTTCTTTCTGCACCTCTTTTGCTTCTTTCTGCACTCCTCTTGACTCTTTCTGCACCCCTCTTGCCTCTTTCTGCACCTCTGTTGCTTCTTTCTGCACTTCTCTTGCTTCTTTCTGCACCCTCGTGCCTCTTTCTGCACCCTTCTTCCCTTTTTCTGCACGTCTCTAGGTTCTTTCTGCACTGCTCTTGCCTCTTTCTGCACCCCTCTTGCCTCTTTCTGCACCTCTGTTGCTTCTTTCTGCACTTCTCTTGCCTCTTTCTGTACCCTCTTGCCTCTTTCTGCACCTCTGTTTCTTCATTCTGTGCTTCTCTTGCTTCTTTCTACACATCTCTTGCTTCTTTCTGCACCCCTCGTACCTCTTTCTGCACCCTTCTCCCCTGTTCCTGCACGTCTCTTGGTTCTGTCTGCACTGCTCTTGCCTCTTTCTGCACCCCTCTTGCCTCTTTCTGCACCTCTGTTGCTTCTTTCTGCACTTCTCTTGCCTCTTTCTGTACCCTCTTGCCTCTTTCTGCACCTCTGTTTCTTCATTCTGCACTTCTCTTGCTTCTTTCTACACATCTCTTGCTTCTTTCTGCACCTCTCGTACCTCTTTCTGTACCCTTCTTCCCTTTTCCTGCACGTCTCTTGGTTCTTTCTGCACTGCTCTTGCCTTTTTTGCACCTCTGTTGGTTCTTTCTACACTGCTCTTGCCTCTATCTGCTACTCTCTTGCATATTTCTGCACCCCTCTTGCCTCTTTCTAGACCTCTGTTGGTTCTTTCTGTACCTCTCTTGCCTCTGTGGGCACCCCTATTCCACCTTAATGCACTTTTCTTGTCTCTTTAAGCACCTCTGTTGCTTCCTTCAGCACTTCTCTTGCCACTTTCGGCATCCCTCTTGCCTCTTTCTGCACTTCTGTTGCTTCTTTCTGCACCTCTCTTGTTTCTTTCTACACCTCTCTTGCTTCTTTCTGCGCCCCTCGTACCTCTTTCTGCACCCTTCTTCCCTTTTCCTGCACGTCTCTTGGTTCTTTCTGCACTGCTCTTGCCTCTTTCTGCACCCCTCTTGCCTCTTTCTGCACCTCTTTTGCTTCTTTCTGCACTCCTCTTGCCTCTTTCTGCACCCTCTTGCTTCTTTCTGCACCTCTGTTGCTTCTTTCTGCACTTCTCTTGCTTCTTTCTATACCTCTCTTGCTTCTTTCTGCACCCCTCGTGCCTCTTTCTGCACCCTTCTTCCCTTTTTCTGCACGTCTCTTGGTTCTTTTGCACTGCTTGCCTCTTTCTGCACCCCTCTTGCCTCTTTCTGCACCTCTGTTGCTTCTTTCTGCACTTCTCGTGCCTCTTTCTGTACCCTCTTGCCTCTTTCTGCACGTCTGTTTCTTCTTTCTGCACTTCTCTTGCTTCTTTTTACACATCTCTTGCTACTTTCTACACCCTCATACCTCTTTCTGCACCCTTCTTCCCTTTTCCTGCACGTCTCTTGGTTCTTTCTGCACTGCTCTTGCCTCTTTCTGAACCCCTCTTGCCTCTTTCTGCACGTCTTTTGCTTCTTTCTGCACTTTTCTTGCTTCTGTCTGCACCCCTCTTGCCTCTTTCTGCACCCTTCTTCCCTTTTCCAACACGTCTCTTGGTTCTTTCTGCACTGCTCTTGCCTCTTTCTGCACGCCTCTTGCCTCCTTCTGTATCACTGTTGTTTCTTACTGCATTGCTCTTGCTTCTTTCTGCACATCTCTTGCAAATTTCTGAGCCCTTTGTGCCTCTTTGTGCACCTCTCTTGCCTCTTTCTGCTCCTGTCTTGCTTCTTTCTGCACCCTCTTGCCTCTTTCTGCACATCTTTTGCTTTTTTCTGCACTTCTCTTGCCTCTTTCTGCACCCTCTTGCCTCTTTTTGCACCTCTGTTGGTTCTTTCTACACTGCCCTTGCTTCTATCTGCTACTCTCTTGCACATTTCTGCACACCTGTTGCCTCTTTATACACCTCTGTTGGTTCTTTCTGTAGCTCTCTTGCCTCTGTGTGCACCCCTATTCCTCTTTGTGCACCTCTTTTGGCCTGTTTTTGCAACTTTCTTGCCTCTTTCTCCACTTTTCTTCCCTCTTTCTGCACCTCTGTTGCTTCCTACTGCACTTCTCTTGCCACTTTCTGCACCACTCTTGCCTCTTTCTGCACTTCTGTTGCTTCTTTCTGCACTTCTCTTGTTCCTATCTACACCTCTCTTGCTTCTTTCTGCACCCCTCATACCTCTTTCTGCACACTTCTTCCCTTTTCCTGCACGTCTCTTGGTTCTTTCTGCACTGCTCTTGCCTCTTTCTGCACCCCTCTTGCCTCTTTCTGCATCTCTTTTGCTTCTTTCTGCACTCCTCTTGCCTCTTTCTGTACCCTCTTGCCTCTTTCTGCACCTCTGTTTCTTCTTTCTGCACTTCTCTTGCTTCTTTCTACACATCACTTGCTTCTTTCTGCACCCCTCGTACCTCTTTCTTCACCCTTCTTCCCTTTTCCTGCACGTCTCTTGGTTCTTTCTGCACTGCTCTTGCCTCTTTCTGCACCCCTCTTGCCTCTTTCTGCACCTCTCTTTGCTTCTTTCTGCACTTCTCTTCCTTCTGTCTGCACTCCTCTTGCCTCTTTCTGCACCTCTGTTGCTTCTTTCTGCACTTCTCTTGCTTCTGTCTACACCTCTCTTGCTTCTTTCTGCACCCTCGTGCCTCTTTCTGCACCCTTCTTCCCTTTTCCTGCACGTCTCTTGGTTCTTTCTGCACTGCTCTTGCCTCTTTCTGCACCCCTCTTGCCTCTTTCTGCACCTCTTTGCTTCTTTCTGCATTTCTCTTGCCTCTTTCTGCACCCCTCTTGCCTCTTTCTGCACCTCTGTTGCTTCTTTCTGCACTTCTCTTGCTTATTTCTACACCTCTATTGCTTTTTTTGCACTCCTCGTGCCTCTTTCTGTACTCTTCTTTCCTTTTCCTGCATGTCTCTTGGTTCTTTCTGCACTGCTCTTGCCTTTTTGCACCTCTGTTGGTTTTTCTACACTGCTCTTGCTTCTATCTGCTACCCTCTTGCACATTTCTGCACCCCTCTTGCCTCTTTCTGCACCTCTGTTGGTTCTTTCTGTACCTCTCTTGCCTCTTTGTGCACCCCTATTCCCTCTTTGTGCACATCTTTTGCCTGTTTTTGCAACTCTCTTGACCCTTTCTGCACTTTTCTTGCCTCTTTCTGCACCTCTGTTGCTTCTTTCTGCACTTCTCTTCCTTCTTTCTGCACCCCTCGTGCCTCTTTCAGCACCCTTCTTCCCTTTTCCTGCACGTCTCTCGGTTCTCTCGGCACTGCTCTTGCCTCTTTCTGCACCCCTCTTGCCTCTTTCTGCACCTCTTTTGTTTCTTTCTGCACTCCTCTTGCCTCTTTCTGCACCTCTGTTGCTTCTTTCTGAACTTCTCTTGCTTCTTTCTACACCTGTCTTGCTTCTTTCTGCATCCCTCTTGCCTCTTTCTACACCCTTCTTCACTTTTTCTGCAGATCTCTTGGTTCTTTCTGCACTGCTCTTGCCTCTTTCTGCACCCCTCTTGCCTCTTTCTGCACCTCTGTTGCTTCTTTCTGCACTTTTCTTGCTTCTTTCTACACATCTCTTGCTTCTTTCTGTACCCCTCATACCTCTGTCTGCACCCTTCTTCCCTTTTCCTGCACATCTCTTTGTTCTTTTTGCACTGCTCTTGCCTCTTTCTGCACCCCTCTTGTCTCTTTCTGCACCTCTTTTGCTATTTTCTGCACTTCTCTTGCTTCTGTCTGCACCCCTCTTGCCTCTTTCTGCACCTCTGTTGCTTCTTTCTACACTTCTCTTGCTTCTTTCTACACCTCTCTTGCTTCTTTCTGCACCCCTCATGCCTCTTTCTGCACCCTTCTTCCCTTTTTTTGCACGTCTCTTGGTTCTTTCTGCACTGCTCTTGCCTCTTTCTGCACCCCTCTTTCCTTTTTCTGCACCTCTTTTTCTTCTTTCTGCATTTCTCTTGCCTCTTTCTACACCCCTCTTGTCTCTTTCTGCACCTCTGTTGCTTCTTTCTACACTTCTCTTGCTTCTTTCTACACCTCTCTTGCTTCTTTCTGCACCCCACTTGCCTCTTTCTGAACCCTCTTTCCCTCTTTGTGCACCCCTGTTCCCTCTTTCTGCAACTCTCTTGCCTCTTTCTGCACCCCCTAGCCTCTTTCTGCATCTCTTTTTCTTGTTTCTGCTCTTACTTTGCCTCTTTCTGTACCCCTCTTGCCTCTTTCTGCACCTCTGTTGCTTCTTTCTGCACTTCTCTTGCCTCTTTCTGTACACCTCTTGCCTCATACTGCACCTCTGTTGCTTCTTTCTGCACTTCTCTTCCTTCTTTCTACACATCTCTTGCTTCTTTCTGCACCCCTCGTACCTCTTTCTGCACCCTTCTTCCCATTTCCTGCACATCTCTTGGTTCTTTCTGCACTGCTCTTGTCTCTTTCTGCACCCCTCTTGCCTCTTTCTGCACCTCTTTTGCTTCTTTCTGCACTTCTCTTGCTTCTGTCTGCACCCCTTTTGCCTCTTTCTGCAACTCTGTTGCTTCTTTCTGCACTTCTCTTGCTTCTTTCAACACCTCTCTTGTTTCTTTCTGCACCCCTCGTGCCTCTTTCTGCACCCTTCTTCCCTTTTCCTGCACATCTCTTGGTTCTTTCTGCACTGCTCTTGCCTCTTTCTGCACCTCTGTTGCTTCTTTCTGCACTTCTCTTGCTTCTTTCTACACCTCACTTGCTTCTTTCTGCACCGATCGTGCATCTTTCTGCACCCTTCTTCCCTTTTGCTGCACCTCTTTTGCTTCTTTCTGCACTTCTCTTGCCTCTTTCTGCACCTCTTTTGCCTCTTTCTGCACCTCTGTTGCTTCTTTCTGCACTTCTCTTGCTTCTTTCTACACCTCTCTTGCCTCTTTCTGCACCTCTCTTGCCTCTTTCTGCACCTCTTTTGCTTCTTTCTGCATTTCTCTTGCCTCTTTCTGCACCCCTCTTGCCTCTTTCTGCACTTCTGTTGCTTCTTTCTGCACTTCTCTTGCTTAATTCTACACCTTTCTTGCTTTTTTCTGCACTCCTCATGCCTCTTTCTGTACCCTTCTTCCCTTTTCCTGCACGTCTCTTGATTCTTTCTGCACTGCTCTTGCCTCTTTCTGCACCTCTGTTGCTTTTTTCTGCACTTCTCTTGCTTCTTTCTACACCTCTCTTGCCTCTTTCTGCACCTCTCTTGCCTCTTTCTGCACCTCTTTTGCTTCTTTCTGCATTTCTATTCCCTCTTTCTGCACCCCTCTTGCCTCTTTCTGCACTTCTGTTGCTTCTTTCTGCACTTCTCTTGCTTAATTCTACACCTCTCTTGCTTTTTTCTGCACCCCTCGTGCATCTTTCTGCACCCTTCTTCCCTTTTCCTGCACCTCTTTTGCTTCTTTCTGCACTTCTCTTGCCTCTTTCTGCACCCCTCTTGATTCTTTCTGCACCTCTGTTGCTTCTTTCTGCACTTCTCTTGCTTCTTTCTACACCTCTCTTGCTTCTTTCTGCACCCCTCATGCCTCTTTCTACACCCTACTTCCCTTTTCCTGCACATCTCTTGGTTCTATCTGCACTGCTCTTGCCTCTTTCTGCACCCCTCTTGCCTCTTTCTGCACCTCTTTTGCTTCTTTCTGCATTTCTCTTGCCTCTTTCTGCAACCCTCTTGCCTCTTTCTGCACCTCCGTTGCTTCTTTCTGCACTTCTCTTGTTTATTTCTACACCTCTCTTGCTTTTTTCTGCACTCCTCGTGCCTCTTTCTGTACCCTTCTTCCCTTTTCCTGCAACTCTCTTGGTTCTTTCTGCACTGCTCTTGCCTCTTTCTGTACCTCTGTTGCTTCTTTCTGCACTTCTCTTGCTTCTTTCTACACCTCTCTTGCTTCTTTCTGCACCCCTCGTGCCTCTTTATGCACCCTTCTTCCCTTTTTCTGCACCTCTTTTGCTTCTTTCTGCACCCCTCTTGCCTCTTTCTGCACCCCTCTTGCCTCTTTCTGCACCTCTGTTGCTTCTTTCTGCACTTCTCTTGCTTCTTTCTACACCTCTCTTGCCTCTTTCTGCACCCCTCTTGCCTCTTTCTGCACCTCTGTTGCTTCTTTCTGCACTTCTCTTGCTTCTTTCTACACCTCTCTTGCCTCTTTCTGCACCCCTCTTGCCTCTTTCTGCACCTCTGTTGCTTCTTTCTGCACTTCTCTTGCTTCTTTCAGCACTTCTCTTGCTTCTTTCTACACATCTCTTGCTTCTTTCTGCAACCCTCATACCTCTTTCTGCACCCTTCTTCCCTTTTCCTGCACATCTCTTGGTTCTATCTGCACTGCTCTTGCCTCTTTCTGCACCCCTCTTGCTTCTTTCTGCACTCCTCTTGCCTCTTTCTGCACCATTTTTCACTTTTCCTGCACGTCTCTTGGTTCTTTCTGCACTGCTCTTGCCTCTTTCTGCACCCCTCTTGCCTCTTTCTGCTCCTCTTTTGCTTCTTTCTGCACTTCTCTTGACTCTTTCTGCATCTCTCTTGCCTCTTTCTGCACCTCTGTTGCTTCTTTCTGCACTTCTCTTGCTTCTTTCTACACCTCTCTTACTTTCTTCTGCACCCCTCTTGCCTCTTTCTGTACCCCTTCTTCCCTTTTCTTGCAACTCTCTTGGTTCTTTCTGCACTGCTCTTGTCTCTTTCTGCACCGCTCGTGCCTCTTTCTGCACCTCTTTTGCTTGTTTCTGCACTTCTCTTACCTCTTTGTGTACCCCTTTTGCCTCTTTATGCATCCTCTGTTGGTTGTTTCTGCACTGCTCTTGCTTCTTTCTGCACATCTGTTGTTTTTCTCTGCACTTCTCTTGCTTCTTTCTACACCTCTCTTCCTTCTTTCGGCACCCCACTTGCCTCTTTCTGAACCCTCTTTCCCTCTTTCTGCACCCCTCTTGCCTCTTTCTGCACCTCTTTTGCTTCTTTCTGCAACTCTCTTGCCTCTTTCTGCACCCCCTAGCCTTTTTTCTGCATCTCTTTTTCTTGTTTCTGCTCTTACTTTGCCTCTTTCTGTACCCCTCTTGCCTCCTTCTGCACCTCTGTTGTTTCTTACTGCACTGCTCTTGCTTCTTTCTGCACTTCTCTAGCAAATTTCTGCACCCCTCTTGCCTCTTTCGGCGCACCTCGTCTCTCTTTCTGCACCCCTGTTCCCTCTTTCTGTACCTCTCCTGCCTCTTTCTGCATCTCTGCTGCCTCTTTCTGCACTTTTCTTGCCTCTTTCTGCACCCCTCTTCCCTCTTTATGCACCTCTGTTGCTTCTTTCTGTACTTCTCTTGCTTCCTTCTGTACTTCTCTTGCCACTTTCTGCACCCCTCTTCCCTCTTTCTGCACCTCTGTTGCTTCTTTCTGCACTTCTCTTGTTTCTTTCTGCACCTCTTTTGCTTCTTTCTGCACTTCTCTTGCCTCTTTCTGCCCCCCTCTTGCCTCTTTCTGCAACTCTGTTGCTTCTTTCTGCACTTCTCTTGCTTCTTTCTACACCTCTCTTGCTTCTTTCTTCACCCCTCGTGCCTCTTTCTGCAACCTTCTTCCCTTTTCCTGCTTGTCTCTTTGTTCTTTCTGCACTGCTCTTGCCTCTTTCTGCACCCCTCTTGCCTCTTTCTGCACCTCTTTTGCTTCTTTCTGCACTTTTCTTGCCTCTTTCTGCATCCCTCTTGCCTCTTTCTGCACCTCTGTTGCTTCTTTCTGTACTTCTCTTGCTTATTTCTACACCTCTCTTGCTTCTTTCTGCACCCCTCGTGCCTCTTTCAGCACCCTTCTTCCCTTTTCCTGCACCTCTCTTGGTTCTCTCGGCACTGCTCTTACCTCTTTCTGCACCCCTCTTACCTCTTTCTGCACCTCTTTTGCTTCTTTCTGCATTTCTCTTGCCTCTTTCTGCACCCCTATTGCCTCTTTCTGCACCTCTGTTGCTTCTTTCTGCACTTCTCTTGCTTATTTCTACACCTCTCTTGCTTCTTTCTTTACTCCTCGTGCCTCTTTCTGTACCCTTCTTCCCTTTTCCTGCACGTCTCTTGGTTCTTTCTGCACTGCTCTTGCCTCTTTCTGCACCCATCGTGCCTCTTTCTGCAACTCTTTTGCTTCTTTCTGCACTTCTCTTGCTTCTTTCTACACCTCTCTTGCTTCTTTCTGCACCCCTCATGCCTCTTTCAGCACCCTTCTTCCCTTTTCCTGCACGTCTCTTGGTTCTCTCGGCACTGCTCTTACCTCTTTCTGCACGATTCTTGCCTTTTTCTGCACCTCTTTTGCTTCTTTCTGCATTTCTCTTGCCTCTTTCTGCAACCCTCTTGCCTCTTTCTGCACCTCTGTTGCTTCTTTCTGCACTTCTCTTGCTTCTTTCTACACCTCTCTTGCTTCTTTCTGCCCTCCCCTTGCCTCTTTCTGCACCATTTTTCACTTTTCCTGCACGTCTCTTGGTTCTTTCTGCACTGCTCTTGCCTCTTTCTGCACCCCTCTTGCCTCTTTCTGCACCTCTTTTGCTTCTTTCTGCACTTCTCTTGCCTCTTTCTGCACCCTCTTGCCTCTTTCTGCACCTCTGTTGCTTCTTTCTGCACTTCTCTTGCTTATTTCTACACCTCTCTTGCTTTTTTCTGCACTCCTCGTGCCTCTTTCTGTACCCTTCTTCCCTTTTCCTGCACATCTCTTGGTTCTTTCTGCACTGCTCTTGCCTCTTTCTGCACCTCTGTTGCTTCTTTCTGCACTTCTCTTGCTTCTTTCTTCACCTCTCTTGCTTCTTTCTGCACCCCTCGTGCCTCTTTCTGCACCCTTCTTCCCTTTTCCTGCACCTCTTTTGCTTCTTTCTGCACTGCTCTTGTCTCTTTCTGCACCCCTCTTGCCTCTTTCTGCACCTCTTTTGCTTCTTTCTGCACTTCTCTTGCTTCTGTCTGCACCCCTTTTGCCTCTTTCTGCAACTCTGTTGCTTCTTTCTGCACTTCTCTTGCTTCTTTCAACACCTCTCTTGTTTCTTTCTGCACCCCTCGTGCCTCTTTCTGCACCCTTCTTCCCTTTTCGAGCACATCTCTTGGTTCTTTCTGCACTGCTCTTGCCTCTTTCTGCACCTCTGTTGCTTCTTTCTGCACTTCTCTTGCTTCTTTCTACACCTCTCTTGCTTTTTTCTGCACACCTCGTTCCTCTTTCTGTATCCTTCTTCCCTTTCCCTGCACGTCTCTTGGTTCTTTCTGCACTGCTCTTGCCTCTTTCTGCACCCCTCTTGCCTCTTTCTGCACCTCTGTTGCTTCTTTCTGCACTTCTCTTGCTTCTTTCTACACCTCACTTGCTTCTTTCTGCACCCCTCGTGCATCTTTCTGCACCCTTCTTCCCTTTTCCTGCACCTCTTTTGCTTCTTTCTGCACTTCTCTCGCCTCTTTCTGCACCCCTTTTGCCTCTTTCTGCACCTCTGTTGCTTCTTTCTGCACTTCTCTTGCTTCTTTCTACACCTCTCTTGCCTCTTTCTGCACCTCTCTTGCCTCTTTCTGCACCTCTTTTGCTTCTTTCTGCATTTCTCTTGCCTCTTTCTGCACCCCTCTTGCCTCTTTCTGCACTTCTGTTGCTTCTTTCTGCACTTCTCTTGCTTAATTCTACACCTTTCTTGCTTTTTTCTGCACTCCTCATGCCTCTTTCTGTACCCTTCTTCCCTTTTCCTGCACGTCTCTTGGTTCTTTCTGCACTGCTCTTGCCTCTTTCTGCACCTCTGTTGCTTCTTTCTGCACTTCTCTTGCTTCTTTCTACACCGATCCTTGCCTCTTTCTGCACCTCTCTTGCCTCTTTCTGCACCTCTTTTGCTTCTTTCTGCATTTCTATTGCCTCTTTCTGCACCCCTCTTGCCTCTTTCTGCACTTCTGTTGCTTCTTTCTGCACTTCTCTTGCTTAATTCTACACCTCTCTTGCTTTTTTCTGCACCCCTCATGCATCTTTATGCACCCTTCTTCCCTTTTCCTGCACCTCTTTTGCTTCTTTCTGCACTTCTCTTGCCTCTTTCTGCACCCCTCTTGCCTCTTTCTGCACCTCTGTTGCTTCTTTCTGCACTTCTCTTGCTTCTTTCTACACCTCTCTTGCTTCTTTCTGCACCCCTCATGCCTCTTTCTGTACCTTTCTTCCCTTTTCCTGCAACTCTCTTGGTTCTTTCTGCACTGCTCTTGCCTCTTTCTGTACCTCTGTTGCTTCTTTCTGCACTTCTCTTGCTTCTTTCTACACCTCTCTTGCTTCTTTCTGCACCCCTCGTGCCTCTTTTTGCACCCTTCTTCCCTTTTTCTGCACCTCTTTTGCTTCTTTCTGCACTTCTCTTGCCTCTTTCTGCACCCCTCTTGCCTCTTTCTGCACCTCTGTTGCTTCTTTCTGCACTTCTCTTGCTTCTTTCTACACCTCTCTTGCCTCTTTCTGCACCCCTCTTGCCTCTTTCTGCACCTCTGTTGCTTCTTTCTGCACTTCTCTTGCTTCTTTCTACACCTCTCTTGCCTCTTTCTGCACCCTCTTGCCTCTTTCTGCACCTCTGTTGCTTCTTTCTGCACTTCTCTTGCTTCTTTCAGCACTTCTCTTGCTTCTTTCTACACATCTCTTGCTTCTTTCTGCAACCCTCATACCTCTTTCTGCACCCTTCTTCCCTTTTCCTGCACATCTCTTGGTTCTATCTGCACTGCTCTTGCCTCTTTCTGCACCCCTCTTGCTTCTTTCTGCACTCCTCTTGCCTCTTTCTGCACCATTTTTCACTTTTCCTGCACGTCTCTTGGTTCTTTCTGCACTGCTCTTGCCTCTTTATGCACCCCTCTTGCCTCTTTCTGCACCTCTTTTGCTTCTTTCTGCACTTCTCTTGACTCTTTCTGCATCTCTCTTGCCTCTTTCTGCACCTCTGTTGCTTCTTTCTGCACTTCTCTTGCTTCTTTCTACACCTCTCTTACTTTCTTCTGCACCCCTCTTGCCTCTTTCTGTACCCTTCTTCCCTTTTCTTGCAACTCTCTTGGTTCTTTCTGCACTGCTCTTGTCTCTTTCTGCACCGCTCATGCCTCTTTCTGCACCTCTTTTGCTTGTTTCTGCACTTCTCTTACCTCTTTGTGTACCCCTTTTGCCTCTTTCTGCATCCTCTGTTGGTTGTTTCTGCACTGCTCGTGCTTCTTTCTGCACATCTGTTGTTTTTCTCTGCACTTCTCTTGCTTCTTTCTACACCTCTCTTCCTTCTTTCGGCACCCCACTTGCCTCTTTCTGAACCCTCTTTCCCTCTTTGTGCACCCCTGTTCCCTCTTTCTGCAACTCTCTTGCCTCTTTCTGCACCCCCTAGCCTCTTTCTGCATCTCTTTTTCTTGTTTCTGCTCTTACTTTGCCTCTTTCTGTACCCCTCTTGCCTCCTTCTGCACCTCTGTTGTTTCTTACTGCACTGCTCTTGCTTCTTTCTGCACTTCTCTAGCAAATTTCTGCACCCCTCTTGCCTCTTTCGGTGCACCTCGTCTCTCTTTCTGCACCCCTGTTCCCTCTTTCTGTACCTCTCCTGCCTCTTTCTGCATCTCTGCTGCCTCTTTCTGCACTTCTCTTGCCTCTTTCTGCACCCCTCTTCCCTCTTTATGCACCTCTGTTGCTTCTTTCTGTACTTCTCTTGCTTCCTTCTGTACTTCTCTTGCCACTTTCTGCACCCCTCTTCCCTCTTTCTGCACCTCTGTTGCTTCTTTCTGCACTTCTCTTGTTTCTTTCTACACCTCTCTTGCTTCTTTCTGCACCCCTCGTGCCTCTTTCTGTACCCTTCTTCCCTATTCCTGCACGTCTCTTGGTTCTTTCTGCACTGCTCTTGCCTCTTTCTGCACCCTTCTTGCCTCTTTCTGCACCTCTTTTGCTTCTTTCTGTACTTCTCTTGCCTCTTTCTGCCCCCCTCTTGCCTCTTTCTGCAACTCTGTTGCTTCTTTCTGCACTTCTCTTGCTTCTTTCTACACCTCTCTTGCTTCTTTCTTCACCCCTCGTGCCTCTTTCTGCAACCTTCTTCCCTTTTCCTGCTTGTCTCTTGGTTCTTTCTGCACTGCTCTTGCCTCTTTCTGCACCCCTCTTGCCTCTTTCTGCACCTCTTTTGCTTCTTTCTGCACTTTTCTTGCCTCTTTCTGCATCCCTCTTGCCTCTTTCTGCACCTCTGTTGCTTCTTTCTGTACTTCTCTTGCTTATTTCTACACTCTCTTGCTTCTTTCTGCACCCCTCGTGCCTCTTTCAGCACCCTTCTTCCCTTTTCCTGCACCTCTCTTGGTTCTCTCGGCACTGCTCTTACCTCTTTCTGCACCCTCTTACCTCTTTCTGCACCTCTTTTGCTTCTTTCTGCATTTCTCTTGCCTCTTTCTGCACCCCTCTTGCCTCTTTCTGCACCTCTGTTGCTTCTTTCTGCACTTCTCTTGCTTATTTCTACACCTCTCTTGCTTCTTTCTGTACTCCTCGTGCCTCTTTCTGTACCCTTCTTCCCTTTTCCTGCACGTCTCTTGGTTCTTTCTGCACTGCTCTTGCCTCTTTCTGCACCCATCGTGCCTCTTTCTGCAACTCTTTTGCTTCTTTCTGCACTTCTCTTGCTTCTTTCTACACCTCTCTTGCTTCTTTCTGCACCCCTCGTGCCTCTTTCAGCACCCTTCTTCCCTTTTCCTGCACGTCTCTTGGTTCTCTCGGCACTGCTCTTACCTCTTTCTGCACCATTCTTGCCTTTTTCTGCACCTCTTTTGCTTCTTTCTGCATTTCTCTTGCCTCTTTCTGCAACCCTCTTGCCTCTTTCTGCACCTCTGTTGCTTCTTTCTGCACTTCTCTTGCTTCTTTCTACACCTCTCTTGCTTCTTTCTGCACCCCTCGTGCCTCTTTCTGTACCCTTCTTCCCTTTTCCTGCAACTCTCTTGGTTCTTTCTGCACTGCTCTTGCCTCTTTCTGTACCTCTGTTGCTTCTTTCTGCACTTCTCTTGCTTCTTTCTACACCTCTCTTGCTTCTTTCTGCACCCCTCGTGCCTCTTTTTGCACCCTTCTTCCCTTTTTCTGCACCTCTTTTGCTTCTTTCTGCACTTCTCTTGCCTCTTTCTGCACCCCTCTTGCCTCTTTCTGCACCTCTTTTGCTTCTTTCTGCACTTCTCTTGCCTCTTTCTGCCCCCCTCTTGCCTCTTTCTGCAACTCTGTTGCTTCTTTCTGCACTTCTCTTGCTTCTTTCTACACCTCTCTTGCTTCTTTCTTCACCCCTCGTGCCTCTTTCTGCAACCTTCTTCCCTTTTCCTGCTTGTCTCTTGGTTCTTCCTGCACTGCTCTTGCCTCTTTCTGCACCCCTCTTGCCTCTTTCTGCACCTCTTTTGCTTCTTTCTGCACTTTTCTTGCCTCTTTCTGCATCCCTCTTGCCTCTTTCTGCACCTCTGTTGCTTCTTTCTGTACTTCTCTTGCTTATTTCTACACCTCTCTTGCTTCTTTCTGCACCCCTCATGCCTCTTTCAGCACCCTTCTTCCCTTTTCCTGCACCTCTCTTGGTTCTCTCGGCACTGCTCTTACCTCTTTCTGCACCCCTCTTACCTCTTTCTGCACCTCTTTTGCTTCTTTCTGCACTGCTCTTGCCTCTTTCTGCACCCATAGTGCCTCTTTCTGCAACTCTTTTGCTTCTTTCTGCACTTCTCTTGCTTCTTTCTACACCTCTCTTGCTTCTTTCTGCACCCCTCGTGCCTCTTTCAGCACCCTTCTTCCCTTTTCCTGCACGTCTCTTGGTTCTCTCGGCACTGCTCTTACCTCTTTCTGCACCATTCTTGCCTCTTTCTGCACCTCTTTTGCCTCTTTCTGCACCTCTGTTGCTTCTTTCTGCACTTCTCTTGCTTCTTTCTACACCTCTCTTGCTTCTTTCTGCCCTCCCCTTGCCTCTTTCTGCACCATTTTTCACTTTTCCTGCACATCTCTTGGTTCTTTCTGCACTGCTCTTGCCTCTTTCTGCACCTCTGTTGCTTCTTTCTGCACTTCTCTTGCTTCTTTCTTCACCTCTCTTGCTTCTTTCTGCACCCCTCGTGCCTCTTTCTGCACCCTTCTTCCCTTTTCCTGCACCTCTTTTGCTTCTTTCTGCACTTCTCTTGCCTCTTTCGGCACCCCTTTTGCCTCTTTCTGCACCTCTGTTGCTTCTTTCTACACCTCTCTTGCCTCTTTCTGCACCCCTCTTGCCTCTTTCTGCACCTCTTTTGCTTCTTTCTGCATTTCTCTTGCCTCTTTCCGCACCCCTCTTCCCTCTTTCTGCACTTCTGTTGCTTCTTTCTGCACTATTCTTGCTTATTTCTACACCTCTCTTGCTTTTTTCTGCACTCCTCATGCCTCTATCTGTACCCTTCTTCCCTTTTCCTGCACGTCTCTTGGTTCTTTCTGCACTGCTCTTGCCTCTTTCTGCACCTCTGTTGCTTCTTTCTGCACTTCTCTTGCTTCTTTCTACACCTCTCTTGCTTCTTTCTGCACCCCTCGTGCCTCTTTCTGCACCCTTCTTCCCTTTTCCTGCACCTCTTTTGCTTCTTTCTGCACTTCTCTTGCCTCTTTCTGCACCCCTCTTGCCTCTTTCTGCACCTCTGTTGCTTCTTTCTGCACTTCTCTTGCTTATTTCTACACCTCTCTTGCTTCTTTCTGCACCCCTCGTGCCTCTTTCTGCACCCTTCTTCCCTTTTCCTGCACATCTCTTGGTTCTATCTGCACTGCTCTTGCCTCTTTCTGCACCCCTCTTGCCTCTTTCTGCACCTCTTTTGCTTCTTTCTGCATTTCTCTTGCCTCTTTCTGTACCCCTCTTGCCTCTTTCTGCACCTCTGTTGCTTCTTTCTGCACTTCTCTTGCTACTTTCTACACCTCTCTTGCTTTTTTCTACACTCCTCGTGCCTCTTTCTGTACCCTTTTTCCCTTTTCCTGCACGTCTCTTGGTTCTTTCTGCACTGCTCTTGCCTCTTTCTGCACCTCTGTTGCTTCTTTCTGCACTTCTCTTGCTTCTTTCTACACCTCTCTTGCTTCTTTCTGCACCCCTTGTGCCTCTTTCTGCACCCTTCTTCCCTTTTCCTGCACCTCTTTTGCTTCTTTCTGCACTTCTCTTGCCTCTTTCTGCACCCCTCTTGCCTCTTTCTGCACCTCTGTTGCTTCTTTCTGCACTTCTCTTGCTTCTTTCTACACCTCTCTTGCCTCTTTCTGCACCCCTCTTGCCTCTTTCTGCACCTCTGTTGCTTCTTTCTGCACTTCTCTTGCTTCTTTCTGTAGAAGAGCAGGATCTGCTTCACATGGGTACCCCCACTTTTTGCTGATGCTTCACTGTTTTTCGACCTTAGTCTGGCTGGGGCCCTGCTAATCAGAACCCCAGCCTAGCTGCTTCCTCTCTAAAATGGTTTCCATGTGCCTTAGGCACATCTCTGATTGGAATCTGGAGTGCCCTTATAAGTCCCTAGTATATGGTATACTATGTACCCAGGGCATAGGTACCTCAGAGGCCTACCAGGGGCTGCAGCATGTATTGTGCCACCCCTGGAAGGCCATCCAAACTGACACCACAGGTCTGCTACTGCAGCCTGGGTAAGGTGGTGCATGCACCCCTTACTGTGATTTAGGCTACCTATATCACTATATACGTACACACATATAAACCTATAAGTCACTCCTATGGCAGGCCTTATCAATCGTGAAGGCAGAGTGCGTGGTTCCTATGAAAGAGGGTGCCCCTGCATGAGCAGGGCCCCTCTGCAGCGTTCGGAGACCCTTCTCTGATGCTGTTTGTAGTGCAGCCTGACCATATACTCTTAAGCGCATTATAGCCTCACGTTAAATGCTAACTTTGGGATGGCTGCACGGAAACATGTCGTGTTTGGTGTCAAACATCTTGGAATACTACCCCCCGCCAGTTCTGGTGGCGGGGGTAGCATTCCACCCTTCTAGAGGGAAAGACATGTACACACCGGTATGCCCGGTACTGACTTTACAAGCCCTGGCATCACAAAATGGATGCCGCTGCCACAGACACGAGTCTGGCCTCCTGCTGCTGACCGAAACTCCGGCAGGGGAGGCCTGGACAATAGGTTTCCTGTCCAAGGGAGGTGTGACCACCTCCCCAGACAGGATAGTGTGTATTGGGACTGGGCGGGAGCACTCTCTGGTGCTTTGAAGTCCTGCACTGGGGGCACACTTGGTGTCCCTGTGCATACCCCAGTTCAAACCGGCTCAGGGGCTTCCAGCCCCTGCTCTGGCGCAAAACTGGACAAAGGGAAAGGGGTGTTACCACCCCTCTGCCCTGACCCTCCCATAGGTGGGGTCACAGAGTATGTCCAACCCCCTACCTTAGTATAAGTAAGGAACCCAGTCCTTAGGACTTTAGATTTACCTGGACGAAACTCTGATACAGAATCCTGGACCTTCGACGCTCTACTTTAAGATTAGAGGACTGAAGAATCTCCCTTGGGGTCAAGGAGTGACTCCCCTGCTTGGCAGGCACCAAAGAAGCAATTGTCCGGTCTGCATCGCTGAAGCTCCCGTCGGACGCCAAAGTCTTTGCATCACCAGAGGTGGATTTCCAGACTTCCCCGAGGCTGCCCTGAGTCCCCAGCAAAGCTGAGGCCCGTAGCTGTCGTGGGTAACGTGGAACCGTGACCCCTGGACACTGAACGCATTTGCAAGTGCATCCTCTTCTGGGTCTCCCACAAAGTCGTGCTTTGGGCTCCGAGTAGCCCCAGCCTCCAGCACCAACTGCACTGAAGATCACTGGCCTCCACTCCACGAGTGTCCTGTGAGCCAGCTCCACGTGCACCGTCTCAAGGCTCCTTCGCGGTCGCTAGTCCGTTGGCTAGTAGGCCCTCACGAAGGCCAATCTTTCTCTGCTTGGGCTCCCTGGTTGCTCCAGGTATGCCCTGACTTATCTTTGCTGGGTGAGTCCCCCAGACTTTGCTGGTCTGCAACATCGTCCTTCTTCGCTTTCCACAAGACTTGCCGTTGCCAAGGCTTGTTGGGTCCAATCTGGTCGCCGACACCCCTGCAATCGACAGACATCATGGGACAGCTCGAATCCAGCTCCTGGTTGTCGTCGACGCCTCCTGGACCTCGTGGCTGAAGAGTCAAGATGACCGTCAACCTACCTGAAGCACTCGACATCGGTGGGCATCTGCTCATCGCCTTCCTGGTCACTGGCTAGTGACCCAGACTCTGTCCCCTCTGCTTTCAGGTTCTTCAGATCTTCGATCCACCTTTGGATCCACCCGAACACTTTCGACTTGGTCGCCAGCAGCACTTTGCAGCAGATCGCCATAGAAAGCGACGACGAAACCCGACCCCGAAAGACACCTATGCACCCGGCTTCCCTGGGTGAGGTAACTCGAGTACTCCGGTGCTCCCGTGGGTATAGACACTAGAACAGCCTAGTTCTCAAAGGGTTTGCTCCAAGTCCTCCTCTAAGTGTCCCTTTTCTTTTAAATTCTAATCGCGACTTTCCCCATAGAAGTTAACGGTGGTTCGCGGTTGTGTTCATACACTGCACGCGTCCCCCGTGGGTCCCCTGTGTCACTGCCTTGGGTGGTTCCTTGTGGTCCAAGCACTTCTACAGGCTCTAGGCCTTGTGTCTAGCTCAGTCGTGGTTCTTATACCACTTTATTGGTATATGGTTTGGTACGCCCCTGGGGCTCAAACGTGTATTTGTGCTATTACTGTAGATAACTAACTCGTAACGTATGTACTTCGAACTCTAGCCTCATAAAGAGACTAGAGGGTGTGTTTAGTAATAAATACATATATTTTGAATATATACCTGGTGTGGTCCTCTTTCATTTGGTCACTCAAGAGATTATAGACTGGTAAAACAAGCTGCTTTACATTCCTTCAAGACTTAGCCTGAAGGCTGCTCTCCATAGCTACCACTAGGATAGCTTTCAATAAAGGTTGTCTTTAACCTATCTCCAATAAGGGGTTGTTTGGACTGGTGCAAGGTGCCCACTATAATTAGTGGACAGCATATGCCAGGCCAACTTCTCACATTGGTGTGCAGCGTGTGGGATTCCAGCTTGCTATTGTTTTACCAGATAATCTCAATTGAATTGATCAACTGAAAACCACTAAGGGTACCTAAGGTACATATAATCAAGCTTAGTAATACAGTAAGTTCTACTGAACTTAGAGTTGTGTGTTAAGGGACAGCACACCCTTTCTACAACTCAAGAGAGTTTAGTAGGCCACACTAGAGTAGGTAGTGCATACACCACACCTCACTAGTGATGTCTTCAAAGCCAGGACCCAGTGAGTCCTTGCCAGAAGCCAGTGGGCTTCTTCCCTCCAAGTATGATAAACTCCCATTCTTGGAATTGAGAGCCTTATGCACTACTAGGAAGTTGAAGACAGGCAAAAGTGCCAGCACCCAACACCTCAGGGAGGTGTTACTAGCTGATGATCTCAGCAGGCCCCTAGGGTCTGAAGGGGTAGGCAAGGAGGGTGGGGCAGAAGATGAGGAAGGGGCCAGGGGTGAAGAAACCCAGGCCCCCCTCTGAAACTGGCCAGGAAGGTGAAAATGACCTTGTCCTGGAGAATCCAATTCCTCCTGTGGAGGAGGAGGAGGGAGAGGATCAGACTGACCTCCCCTTTGTCCCCCAGGAAGAGTTCTGAGTGTGCCCAGAAGGTCTAGGTCTCCTTCTCAGGAGTCTAACCACTCTGACACCTCAATAGGGACCTCTGTCTCCTCTCATAGGAGGGAATCCTCTCATGAGAGGAGAAAGAGACTGATTCAATATGAGCAAGCTCAACTTGAACTCAGGAAACAGCAATTGGCTATAGACAGGGAGTCCCTAGATCTCTATAGAGAGAGACAAAAGTTGGGACTAGAGTCCCATGGTGGCAGCAGTTTCCCCAAAGATAGGGAAAGGTCTTATGACCATAGAAACCTGAGCAAGATTGTCCCTCCCTACCAGAGTGGGGATGATATCCACAAATGGATAACTGCTCTAGAGAGGGCCTGTAAAGTACAGAGGGTCCCTCAGGAGCAGTGGGCAGCAATCTTGTGGCTCTCCTTTGCAGACAAAGGTAGAGACAAGCTCCTCACTGTTAGAGAGGAGGATGCTGATAATTACAAAGTCTTGAAGAGTGCTCTAATTGATGGGTTTGGCCTAACCACTGAACAATACAGGTTAAAGTTCAGGGATACCCAAAAGCACAGACTCAAGACTGGGTGGACTTTGTTGATTGTTCTGCCAAGGCTCTGGAAGGTTGGTTATTGGGCAGTAAGGTATGTGACTTCACAGGATTGTACAATCTGATAATGAGGGAGCAGATTCTTAATAACTGTCAAAATCAGCTGTTGCATCAGCACCTGGTAGACTCTGATCTGACCTCTCCCCAAGAATTGGGAAAGAAGGCAGACAAATGGGTCAGAACCAGGGTGAAGCAGAAGGTACAGAACCAAGGTGGTGACCCTAAGAAGCAAGATTCGAAAACCTCTGATAAGGGTGGGGAGAAGGGTAAAGATCAAAAGTCTTCACAAGGCCCCCAAAAATCTTCTTCAGGTGGGGATTCACAGTCTACCAAAGGGAAAGGCCAAAGAAAACCATGGTGCAAGGTCTGTAAGCAAAAGACCCACTGGACCAGTGATTGCACCAAGTCCAAAGACTCGACTCCAGCCCCCACCAATGCCCCTAAGGCACCTGCTCCCCCTAGTGCAGTTACAGTTGGTGGTGGGACTACACAAGCCAAGGGTTTAGTAGGGTTGACCCTGGGTAAAGAGATGAGCTCTGACCTAGTCAGAGAACTCACTCAGGCTGTCCTAGTCTGTGATGGAGGCATGGATATGACCTCCTCTGTGAGTCCCAGTAATCTGGGCAAGTACAGACAACAGCCTTTAATCAATGGAAGAGAGGCTTTGGCATTTAGGGACACAGGGGCAAGTGTCACCATGGTGACACAAGACCTTGTGAATCCTGGGCAGATTATACTTGGTGAAATGTACCAAGTGACCAATGCTAGCAACGTCAGAACAGACCATACTCTGGCAGTTGTTAACTTCTCCTGGGGAGGGGTAACTGGCCTTAAGAAGGTTGTGGTAAGTGCAGACCTACCCGTTGAATGCTTGCTTGGCAATGACTTAGAAACTTCAGCTTGGGCAGAAGTGGAGCTCAGGACCCATGCAGAAATGCTGGGGATCCCTGCAGATGTGTTTGCTGTGACCAGGTCACAAGCCAAAATGTCTAGCACTGAACAGGCCTTGGATTCTGGAATAATGGACCAAGTGCCTTCCAAGAAGAGGAGTAGTAGGGTAAAGGCAGTGCCTTCCCCCTTGGCTCAGAAGGAAGATCAGTCCCTTGAGGGGATGATCTCAGTCCTGAGGAAGGAACTGTCCCAGAGGAGCTTGAACCTGAACAGGTTGAGTTCTTGGGGACAGGGGGACCTTCCAGGGCAGATCTGAGCCAGGAGCAGCAGAGCTGCCCCTCTCGTGAACCCCTCAGACAGCAAGCTGCTGCTGAGGCTGCTGGGAAAGCTAGTGGTCCCCATACTGTGTATTGGGATGATGGACTCTTGTACTCAGAGTGTAGAGACCCCAAGCCTGGTGCTACCAGGAGGTTGGTTATACCTTTGAAGTTCAGGGGCTTCCTATTGACCCTAGCCCATGATATTCCCTTAGCAGGTCACCTGGGCCAGAACAAGACTTGGGACAGAATTGTCCCTCACTTTCACTGGCCCCACATGTCTGAAGACACCAAGGAGTTTTGTCGCTCCTGTGTAACCTGCCAGGCCAGTGGCAAGGCAGGTGGCACTACAAAGGCCCCCTGATACCACTACCTGTGGTGGGGGTTCCCTTTGAAAGGGTGGGGATTGACATTGTTGGTCCCATGGATCCCCAAACAGCATCTGGGCACAGGTTTATCCTGGTGGTAGTGGATCATGCCACCAGGTACCCAGAGGCTATTCCCCTTAGGACCACTACAGCACCTGTGGTGGCAAGGGCCCTCCTGGGAATTTTCTCAAGAGTGGGCTTCCCTAAGGAGGTTGTATCAGACAGGGGTGCAAACTTTATGTCTGGATACTTAAAAGCAATGTGGAAGGAGTGTGGAGTGACTTACAAGTTCACCACACCCTATCACCCACAATGCAATGGTTTAGTTGAGAGATTCAACAAAACCTTGAAGGGCATGATTAAAGGGCTCCCAGAAAAGCTTAGGCGAAGATGGGACATACTCTTGCCCTGCCTTTTATTTGCGTACAGGGAGGTGCCTCAAAAGGGGTTGGCTACAGCCCTTTTGAACTTTTGTTTGGTCACCCTGTCAGGGGTCCACTGTGCTTGGTGAAGGAAGGATGGGAGTTACCTCTCAAGCCCCCAAAGCAAGACATAGTGGACTACGTACTTGGTCTCCGCTCCCGGATGGCT
The DNA here is from genome assembly GCA_963921515.1 of Calotriton arnoldi. Lineage (NCBI taxonomy): Eukaryota > Metazoa > Chordata > Amphibia > Caudata > Salamandridae > Calotriton > Calotriton arnoldi. Next base: position 78,074 of record CAWUFW010022965.1, read on the forward strand.
GAGTATATGAAAAAGGCAACTAAAAACCTTGAGGCTAGCCAGGAACTTCAAAAGGCCTGGCATGACCAAAAGGCTGTACTGACTGTTTACCAGCCAGGACAGAAGGTGTGGGTGTTGGAGCCAGTGGCCCCAGCAGCTCTCCAAGACAAATGGAGTGGACCCCATACCATTGTTGAGCAGAAGGGTGAGGTTACCTACTTAGTAGACCTAGGAACACCCAGGAGTCCCCACAGGGTTCTCCATGTCAACAGGTTAAAACCATATGTGGACAGGGCAGACATGGGCTTGCTCATGGCTACTGATGAGGGACAGGAGGAAGAGAGTGACCCACTCCCTGACCTGCTCTCACAGAACCCTGGTGATGGGTCAGTGGATGGTGTAGCCTTGGCAGGCAGCCTCACTACCCAGCAGCAGACTGATTGCAGACAGGTGCTCAATCAGTTCAGACACATATTCTCACTGACACCCAGTCAGACTACCTGGTGCACTCATGAAGTGGACACTGGGGACAGTCTGCCTATTAAAAATAAGATTTATAGGCAACCTGACCATGTCAGGGACTGTATCAGGACAGAAGTCCAGAAGATGTTGGATTTGGGAGTTATTGAACCCTCAGATAGCCCTTGGGCTAGTCCAGTGGTCCTTGTGCCAAAACCTCACACCAATGGTGGGAAAAGAGAGATGAGGTTTTGTGTGGACTACAGGGGTCTCAATGCAGTCACTAGGACTGATGCCCATCCAATACCAAGGGCAGATGAGCTAATGGACACTTTGGCCTCAGCCAAGTATCTAAGCACATTTGACCTGACAGCTGGCTACTGGCAGATCAGACTAGCTGATGATGCAAAGCCAAAGACAGCATTCTCAACCCCTAGTGGGCATTATCAATTTGTGGTGATGCCCTTTGGTCTGAAGAATGCACCTGCCACTTTTCAGAGGCTGGTGAATACAGTCCTTACAGGTCTGGAAGCCTATAGTGCAGCATATCTAGATGATATTGCTGTCTTTAGCTCCACCTGGGAGGATCACCTGGTCCACCTCAGAAATGTTTTGCAGGCCCTGCAGAAAGCAGGCCTGACTATCAAGGCCACAAAGTGCCAGATAGGGCAGAGTCAGGTTGTGTACCTGGGCCACCTTGTGGGTGGAGGCCAGGTTCAACCACTGCAGAGCAAGATCCAGACCATCATGGACTGGACTGCTCCAACTACCCAGACTCAGGTGAGAGCCTTCTTAGGCCTGACTGGGTACTATAGGAGATTTGTCAAGGGGTATGGATCAATAGTGACACCCCTGAATGACTTAACTTCCAAGAAAATGCCCAAAAGGTTCAGTGGACAGTTAGCTGTCAAAAGGCATTTGATGACCTGAAGCAGGCCATGTGCACTGCTCCCATTCTACAGAGTCCTGATTACTCCAAGAAGTTCATTGTTCAAACTGATGCATCTGAATTGGGGGTAGGGGCTGTACTGTCACAATTGAATGAAGAAGGTCAGGATCAGCCAGTAGCTTTCATTAGCAGAAGGCTGACCCCTAGAGAGAAACGTTGGTCAGCCATTGAGAGGGAGGCCTTTGCTGTGGTCTGGGCTCTGAAGAAGCTGAGGCCATACTTGTTTGGTACTCACTTCCTTGTTCAAACAGACCATAAGCCCCTCTTATGGCTAAAACAAATGAAGGGTGAAAACCCCAAACTGCTTAGGTGGTCCATTTCCCTACAGGGGATGGACTTCACAGTGGAACATAGACCTGGGAGTAACCATGCCAATGCAGATGGACTCTCTAGGTACTTCCACTTAGAACATGAAGACTTAACTGGGCAAGGTTAGTTTAATGTCCCTACGTTTGGGGGGGTTGTGTAGGAGAGTAGGATCTGCTTCACATGGGTACCCCCACTTTTTGCTGATGCTTCACTGTTTTTCGACCTTAGTCTGGCTGGGGCCCTGCTAATCAGAACCCCAGCCTAGCTGCTTCCTCTCTAAAATGGTTTCCATGTGCCTTAGGCACATCTCTGATTGGAATCTGGAGTGCCCTTATAAGTCCCTAGTATATGGTATACTATGTACCCAGGGCATAGGTACCTCAGAGGCCTACCAGGGGCTGCAGCATGTATTGTGCCACCCCTGGAAGGCCATCCAAACTGACACCACAGGTCTGCTACTGCAGCCTGGGTAAGGTGGTGCATGCACCCCTTACTGTGATATAGGCTACCTATATCACTATATACATACACACATATAAACCTATAAGTCACTCCTATGGCAGGCCTTATCAATCCTGAAGGCAGAGTGCGTGGTTCCTATGTGAGAGGGTGCCCCTGCATGAGCAGGGCCCCTCTGCAGCGTTCGGAGACCCTTCTCTGATGCTGTTTGTAGTGCAGCCTGACCATATACTCTTAAGCGCATTATAACCTCGCGTTAAATGCTAACTTTGGGATGGCTGCACGGAAACATGTCGTGTTTGGTGTCAAACATCTTGGAATACTACCCCCCGCCAGTTCTGGCGGCGGGGGTAGCATTCCACCCTTCTAGAGGGAAAGACATGTACACACCGGTATGCCCGGTACTGACTTTCCAAGCCCTGGCATCACAAAATGGATGCCGCTGCCACAGACACGAGTCTGGCCTCCTGCTGCTGACCGAAACTCCGGCAGGGGAGGCCTGGACAATAGGTTTCCTGTCCCAGGGAGGTGTGACCACCTCCCCAGACAGGATAGTGTGTATTGGGGCTGGGCGGGAGCACTCTCTGGTGCTTTGAAGTCCTGCACTGGGGGCACACTTGGTGTCCCTGTGCATACCCCAGTTCAAACCGGCTCAGGGGCTTCCAGCCCCTGCTCTGGCACGAAACTGGACAAAGGGAAAGGGGTGTAACCACCCCTCTGCCCTGACCCTCCCATAGGTGGGGTCACAGAGTATGTCCAACCCCTACCTTAGTATAAGTAAGGGAACCCAGTCCTTAGGACTTTAGATTTACCTGGACGAAACTCTGATACAGAATCCTGGACCTTCGACGCTCTACTTTAAGATTAGAGGACTGAAGAATCTCCCTTGGGGTCAAGGAGTGACTCCCCTGCTTGGCAGGCACCAAAGAAGCAATTGTCCGGTCTGCATCGCTGAAGCTCCTGTCAGACGCCGAAGTCTTTGCATCACCAGAGGTGGATTTCCAGACTTCCCCGAGGCTGCCGTGAGTCTCCAGCAAAGCCGAGGCCCATAGCTATTGTGGGTAACGTGGAACCATGACCCCTGGACACTGAACGCATTTGCAAGTGCATCCTCTTCTGGGTCTCCCACGAAGTCGTGCTTTAGGCTCCGAGTAGCCCCAGCCTCAGGCACCAACTGCACCGAAGATCACTGGCCTTCACTCCACGAGTGTCCTGTGAGCCACCTCCACGTGCACCGTCTTGAGGCTCCTTCGCGGTTGCTAGTCCGTTGGCTAGTAGGCCCTCCCGAAGGCCAATCTTTTTCTGCTTGGGCTCCTGGTTGCTCCAGGTGTGCCCTGACTTATCCTCGCTGGGTGAGTCCCCCAGACCTTGCTGGTCTGCAACATCGTCCTTCTTTGCTTTCCACGAGACTTGCCGTTGCCAAGGCTTGTTGGGTCCAATCCGGTCGCCGACACCCCTGCAATCGACAGACTTTGTGGGACAGCTCAAATCCAGCTCCTGGTTGTCGTCGACGCCTCCTGGACCTCGTGGCTGAAGAGTCAAGACAACCATCAACCTACCTGAAGCACTCAACATCGGTGGGCATCTGCTCATTGCCTTCCTGGTCACTGGCTAGTGACCCAGACTCTGTCCCCTCTGCTTTCAGGTTCTTCAGATCTTCGATCCACCTTTGGATCCACCCGAACACTTTCGACTTGGTCGCCAGCAGCACTTTGCAGCAGATCGCCATAGAAAGCGACGACGAAACCCGACCCCGAAAGACACCTATGCACCCGGCTTCCCTGGGTGAGGTAACTCGAGTACTCCGGTGCTCCCGTGGGTATAGACACTAGAACAGCCTAGTTCTCAAAGGGTTTGCTCCAAGTCCTCCTCTAAGTGTCCCTTTTCTTTTAAATTCTAATCGCGACTTTCCCCATAGAAGTTAACGGTGGTTCGCGGTTGTATTCATACACTGCACGCGTCCCCCGTGGGTCCCCTGTGTCACTGCCTTGGGTGGTTCCTTGTGGTCCAAGCACTTCTACAGGCTCTAGGCCTTGTGTCTAGCTCAGTCGTGGTTCTTATACCACTTTATTGGTATATGGTTTGGTACGCCCCTGGGGCTCAAACGTGTATTTGTGCTATTACTGTAGATAACTAACTCGTAACGTATGTACTTCGAACTCTAGCCTCATAAAGAGACTAGAGTGGTGTGTTTAGTAATAAATACATATATTTTGAATATATACCTGGTGTGGTCCTCTTTCATTTGGTCACTCAAGAGATTATAGACTGGTAAAACAAGCTGCTTTACATTCCTTCAAGACTTAGCCTGAAGGCTGCTCTCCATAGCTACCACTAGGATAGCTTTCAATAAAGGTTGTCTTTAACCTATCTCCAATAAGGGGTTGTTTGGACTGGTGCAAGGTGCCCACTATAATTAGTGGACAGCATATGCCAGGCCAACTTCTCACATTGGTGTGCAGCGTGTGGGATTCCAGCTTGCTATTGTTTTACCAGATAATCTCAATTGAATTGATCAACTGAAAACCACTAAGGGTACCTAAGGTACATATAATCAAGCTTAGTAATACAGTAAGTTCTACTGAACTTAGAGTTGTGTGTTAAGGGACAGCACACCCTTTCTACAACTCAAGAGAGTTTAGTAGGCCACACTAGAGTAGGTAGTGCATACACCACACCTCACTAGTGATGTCTTCAAAGCCAGGACCCAGTGAGTCCTTGCCAGAAGCCAGTGGGCTTCTTCCCTCCAAGTATGATAAACTCCCATTCTTGGAATTGAGAGCCTTATGCACTACTAGGAAGTTGAAGACAGGCAAAAGTGCCAGCACCCAACACCTCAGGGAGGTGTTACTAGCTGATGATCTCAGCAGGCCCCTAGGGTCTGAAGGGGTAGGCAAGGAGGGTGGGGCAGAAGATGAGGAAGGGGCCAGGGGTGAAGAAACCCAGGCCCCCCCTCTGAAACTGGCCAGGAAGGTGAAAATGACCTTGTCCTGGAGAATCCAATTCCTCCTGTGGAGGAGGAGGAGGGAGAGGATCAGACTGACCTCCCCTTTGTCCCCCAGGAAGAGTTCTGAGTGTGCCCAGAAGGTCTAGGTCTCCTTCTCAGGAGTCTAACCACTCTGACACCTCAATAGGGACCTCTGTCTCCTCTCATAGGAGGGAATCCTCTCATGAGAGGAGAAAGAGACTGATTCAATATGAGCAAGCTCAACTTGAACTCAGGAAACAGCAATTGGCTATAGACAGGGAGTCCCTAGATCTCTATAGAGAGAGACAAAAGTTGGGACTAGAGTCCCATGGTGGCAGCAGTTTCCCCAAAGATAGGGAAAGGTCTTATGACCATAGAAACCTGAGCAAGATTGTCCCTCCCTACCAGAGTGGGGATGATATCCACAAATGGATAACTGCTCTAGAGAGGGCCTGTAAAGTACAGAGGGTCCCTCAGGAGCAGTGGGCAGCAATCTTGTGGCTCTCCTTTGCAGACAAAGGTAGAGACAAGCTCCTCACTGTTAGAGAGGAGGATGCTGATAATTACAAAGTCTTGAAGAGTGCTCTAATTGATGGGTTTGGCCTAACCACTGAACAATACAGGTTAAAGTTCAGGGATACCCAAAAAGCACAGACTCAAGACTGGGTGGACTTTGTTGATTGTTCTGCCAAGGCTCTGGAAGGTTGGTTATTGGGCAGTAAGGTATGTGACTTCACAGGATTGTACAATCTGATAATGAGGGAGCAGATTCTTAATAACTGTCAAAATCAGCTGTTGCATCAGTACCTGGTAGACTCTGATCTGACCTCTCCCCAAGAATTGGGAAAGAAGGCAGACAAATGGGTCAGAACCAGGGTGAAGCAGAAGGTACAGAACCAAGGTGGTGACCCTAAGAAGCAAGATTCGAAAACCTCTGATAAGGGTGGGGAGAAGGGTAAAGATCAAAAGTCTTCACAAGGCCCCCAAAAATCTTCTTCAGGTGGGGATTCACAGTCTACCAAAGGGAAAGGCCAAAGAAAACCATGGTGCAAGGTCTGTAAGCAAAAGACCCACTGGACCAGTGATTGCACCAAGTCCAAAGACTCGACTGGGCAAGGACAGACAACAGCCTTTAATCAATGGAAGAGAGGCTTTGGCATTTAGGGACACAGGGGCAAGTGTCACCATGGTGACACAAGACCTTGTGAATCCTGGGCAGATTATACTTGGTGAAATGTACCAAGTGACCAATGCTAGCAACGTCAGAACAGACCATACTCTGGCAGTTGTTAACTTCTCCTGGGGAGGGTAACTGTCCTTAAGAAGGTTGTGGTAAGTGCAGACCTACCCGTTGAATGCTTGCTTGGCAATGACTTAGAAACTTCAGCTTGGGCAGAAGTGGAGCTCAGGACCCATGCAGAAATGCTGGGGATCCCTGCAGATGTGTTTGCTGTGACCAGGTCACAAGCCAAAATGTCTAGCACTGAACAG
>CAWUFW010022966.1:0-84674 GCA_963921515.1 Calotriton arnoldi
AGAATATCCCCCATTGTTTTAATGGGTTGTGTTAAGATCAATCTTTAAAATAAACTACCATGTTGTAAGTTGTGAAAACAAAGTGACTGTGGCTTGTCCATAATTCTGTATGTCTTTACCTTGGTTTTCCAGCAGTTTTTAAGTTGATTTTCCTGCCTCAGGGGGAAATTTAAATAGAGAATGTGCTCTGAATAAAATAACATTTCATACTAAACTATATATGTTTTGTGGAACCACTGCATCTCGTTCGTTCAAAAAGTTGGTTAGTGGGAACAAGAAAGGAGCAGGGGGTCACTATTCTTCCACTGAGAGGTTTGGCTATTTTTTGACTTTCTGACTCAGTAACACTCCTAATGCTTGATGTCGGTCGGTGAAATGACTGACAGGTCAGCAGTCCGCCCCTGGAAACTTGTCAGTACCAATGAGCTGAGGCGGCTTGCTACAAGTATAGCTGAGACTGCTATGCCTCTAACAGACCCCATGCATAAACTGACTCATTTCTGAATAGAAACTGCTGTCCCTCCAGTGAATTCTGAATCTATTCAGACCTTAGCTATTTGCTTGAGCCACAAAAAGAGTTCTCATGTTACAGTCTCATACACTGCCTCTGTTGCATCTTGAATTTAGGAGGTTGAGGAATCCTAACTTTAACTTCTTCTAGGGGTCAGAAGATGTCACTCCTGCTGCCTCCATCACTGCCACTCTAGCTTCCATAAGGTCTCTTTCAAACAATGCAATAAGCCTCAACAAATGATAGCACCATTCTTGGGTTCCAAGTTGTTTTGTCATTGAGGCCTCTGTTAAAGATATCTGAATGATTGCTTAGTGACCCCTTAGCAACATTTTTATATTTTACTAAAACAAACTCAACATGCAAGTTTGTTTCTGTACAAAACAAACACAAAAAAACGATAACCCTGACACCCTGGAAGTTCTCTCACAGGGTGTGGAAATCATTTTTCTTTTTTACTCCGAAACCACCAGGCTTCTTTTGGCAGTCCCAAAGAGAAGATAAGCATATAAGACTATCCAGTCGAAATGGGGTGGATGGTCTATGGTACTTACATCAATGGCTCCACCTCTGTTGAGCCATCAGTGTAAGGTTTCCATCTGCAGCATGGGCACCGCTCGCAGAAACATGAAGGTCCTCTCAACTCTACATAAAGTGGATACACCGTATGTTTGGTGGAAACTCCCCATCGTTTGTATCAAAGTATCCAGTCTGCTAAAGTCTAAATAGGGCCCTATGTCTTTAAACATTTTCAACCATCAAATATCATCAAGCACTCTTAGCTGTGTCCTTCAACTCTCAAGTAACAAATTCGACCAAATTTGATTGGAGGGTCTAAGAGCCCAGAAAGAAACAATGTTCATTCTAAGCTAGGTTTTAATCTTCTAAAGTAGGAGATCCCCTCACACTAATACTTCTGCAACCGGGCAAGATGGTAAGTAAAACCAGGATAATTGTTTAGTCCTCTTACTACTTCCTATGCATCTCTTCCAGAAGCGGCCGGCATCGCTCGCAGGCAGGGGAGGGGCGGTTGTGGAGACGCGCGGGAGGGGGGGACAATAATAATTTAAAAAAAATTAATCCTACCTTTCCGCCGGCCCGGGTCCCGCGTCTTTACTGCTCCTGCTCTCCTGCCTCCCATAGGAACAGGAAGCAGGCAGCCAGGCTCCCTTCCCTAAGCCAATCACAACACTCCAGTGGAGCGCTGTGATTGGTCGGGACACCACCCAGCCAGGGGCTGTAGGGGAAGGCATGTTCTCCATGTAGGCTGCAATGTAACCTGCACGGAGAAAGGCAGAGTGCGCATGACTGGTTAGGGTGGCCCAAGAGGGCCGACCAAACAGTCTTTGGGCACTCAGGAGTGGGCAGACCACTCCTGCCCTGCTCAGAGAGCTGGGCAGCTGCGCCCACCCGCTCGCCCGCAATGCGCAAAGAAACATAAAATGGTAATAACCAAAAGTTATTACCAGTTTAGGTGTTGGCTTTCTCACACTGCGAGAAAGCAGTGGGGCATCGCTCCTCCGGACTAGTGGAAGAGCCGCCCCTGGTCCCTTCAGCTATTGCATGGGCAGTACTTAGGAGGTCACCAATCCTGCCTCTTCAAAATTAAGGTACATTATTTTGTCCCTTTCTGCTGCCCCAAATAAGGTGATCATGAGATCAGCCTGTTCCTTTGGACAAACATGATTGACTACACAGCTTTTCTTAAAGGCATCCTCATAGTCATGGACAACCATGTGCTCCGAAATGTAAGCAATCAAAGGGTTTCTTCCAGCTCTTACAAACCTAAAGTCTTTCCTGGGCATCCTGTTACTCAAGACGCTGGAGGGTGTCAAATACGGGAGCTTGCCTCGTAGTCCAGGTTCTCTGGAACATGTTGAGGTCTCTGTCTGGTTCCTGTTTATGACACTCTGATTACCACTAATTGTCTGTTCATAAGCTTTCCATTCCTTGTTGGATAAATGAGTTGGTCTGGGTGAAATTTAGATCACAGCAGTGTAATTTGCAAAAATTTCAGAATTTTGTATTGCACTTGTTTTGCAAAATTCCTGAAATTACACCTCTGTTCATTTGCAAAATGATTGCGCAGAAGTGCACGAACAATGCTGCCAACTAGAAAGCAAGTGGCTCTTGTTCACAGCAGTTGTGTTTTTGTGCTATTTTTGGTGAAAAATGTATTTCTGCGTCAAAAACTGATGCAGAGACACATTTTGGGCTAAAAGACAGCACTAAATGACAGATTTGCATTTTTGGAATTATGCATAATTTCAAATAATTTTCCTGAAATTTCGTATAATTATGCAAAAGAAAATTATGTGAATTTCGCACACCCGTATAACTGAGCTTTCAATACCCGCTACAACTATAACTCTCCGTTATTTACTCTTTGAATTGGATTTTCAATTCCTGCCTCTTTCTATTTTTGCAGTCTATTAAGTTCTCTTGTTCGATTTCAGAATTAGCATACTTCATGGCCAGCAACAGCCAACCATTAAATAAAATGGGGTTGCACTGTGTCCCTCAGAACATGGGTATACAATTATAAGCTACAAAGAGTTCTGTCGGGTAACACAATTCTTCAACGATAATTGTTAAAAATGTTGAACATTCAACATCCGTGACAAAGGGTCGAGAAACAATCCCTTTGTTCAATTTAGGGAAAAAAAGAGGGGTGGTTTTTACTATGGGCCTAATTATGATGTTGGTTTGACAAGCGTCTGACCAGCATCATAGCAGAATGGAACAGCTCGACCATAGGTTTGCGGTTCCACCCACTATATTTGGATGTGACCACCCTATGGGTGGTCGGAAACATCCAGTTTGCAATTGCAGCTTGTGCGGCTGGCGGAAAAGGCCTGCAGCACAAGCTACAATTGTAAAATGGATGTTTTTAAAAATCCCTGCACCTTGTGGCAGGCACCATGTGGTGCCTGTCACATGTGGGCCCCCAAAGTCACTTTCTGCCTCCCTTTTCATGGCGGGCGGACCGCCATGAAAGGGCAGGTTGAAAGCAATATCATAATCCCAATGGTGGAGCCAAGGCTGGCTCTACTGTCATTATGGGATTATTATTCCGCCCGCTGCCCCGACGGGCTCTGTGAGCCCATTGGAAGTGGAGCGGAATCCCCGCGTGGGTTTCCCTCTGACAGCCGGTATTATAATACGGCGGTCGGACGGAAACCATAGATGCCGGGTGGAAAGCCTCCGACTAGCTGTTGGATGGCTTTTCGCTCGACATAATAATCGGGCACTACATTTCTCAATCATACCTTATCAATAAATGAGAAAACATGCATAGTAACTTGTCGTAAAAACAAATTGAAAAAACACATAAATTGAAACTGCTCCAGACACAACTCAAAGGACTTTTTTTAATTTGGTATATTCAGCGTCATATAAACGTGATGGAGTAGCATGGGCAAGCTCTGAGCTGCACTCAGAATCTACTAGAATGAAACCTTTTTAAAGTAAACTAAAAAAGGATTTGTGGATGGATGATATTACCCATCAATCAAAAGTGAACCCCGTCTTAGGTTCCTGGTGATACGTTGCATACATTGCTGTTGGATACTTGTTGATCCTTTGGTAGGACACAATCGTGACTTGGAGAAGCCCTCTTGAATTTAATCTTTTGAAGACTGTCCCCCATTTTTTCATTTTTTTAGTCCTGTGAAAGACCCACTGTGATGCATAGTTATTAACACTTAACCATAGGGTTGAAGCATCAACACCATTGTTTAATGTCCTACAGCAGCTATTCTAAGACAGAAAACGAAGATAAAGAATAGTTTGAACCTTGATTCTTGGGCATCAGACATATTATGTTTTCATCTTTTGTATGTTTTGTATGTATTTATACTGTGCTTATTTCATTTGCACTGTGTATCATGTTTTCACTGAATCATGTTTTTTGATTTATTATATGTTTTGAATACATTATGGGCAGCTTATTGTAAAAAACAGAAAGTAAAAAAATTGTTTTGCTAGATGTAGCATTTGATATATGACGCGAATATACTAAATTAGAAAAAGTCCTTTGTGTCATGTCTGTAGTGTTATCAATGTATATGTTTTTTTCAATTTGTTTTCACGTAACAAGTTGGTGTGCATGTATTTCATTTTTTGATAGGGGTGATTAAGAAATTTTGTAAAAGACACCCTGCTCTTTTTTCCAAAATTAAACAAAGGGATTGTTTCTCAACCCATTGTCACGGATGTTGAATATTCAACATTCTTCACAATTCTCATTGAAAAATTGTGTTACCCGATAGAACTCTTTGTAGTTTATAACAGCAACAGCCAACATCAACTCTTGTTTTGTGCCTGTAAAGCTTGTCCCGTTGGAAAACAGCTGGCCATGTTTATGGAAATTTTGAGTACCCATTCAGGAGTTTGTGACATTACTGGGTATAGGCACTAACAACTGTTAGAATACATTATCATGGCATACATCTCTACCATTGCTCAAGGGGATATGAACAGCTACTCTTTCTTCTTCAGTGATGGATCTCTCTCTCCCTCGTGTACAGAGAACATTTTGCCTTAAGAAGCCACTAGATGCCAAGGAATCTTCAAGGCTGACACCCTTAGAGTTCCCTGCTTCAACCTCAAGTGTGTCATATGTGCATAGTTTCTGTGGTAAAGCACCTATCAACACATTGGCGTACTCTAGATACAAATATACTGTGTCCAGCTAATATCAATCTTTGCGAGCCAAACCTTTGAAAAGTATCTATGATTTCTTCACTGGCACTTTTATCTTTCACAATGCTCATTGCCCCATGTAGGAGACTGGCACTTTCCCACCGTTCAGGAGTAGTCATGACTGTACTACTGATACCCGATGTCACAATGAGACCAGCCTTTTCCCTGTGCTTATCATAAGTTTTTCAAGTTCACATTTCTGATAGCTCCCGTTGAATTCATTGCAAATACACCCCTCATCATAGATAACAGCCTAGCCTGATAGCCATAACCATGGGCCCACAGTAAGTTCTATAGATGACATTTAAAGGCTCCTGATATCTAGTACTTATAGCTCGTGTTATTTTCCTATCAAAACCCTAAATGATACTTTGTGCAGTTTCCTAACTCATGGCTCTAGACATTGCACATTCTGAGACAATCCCTCACAAAGCACTGCAGGCCCACAGATCAAACAAATATATTTGTTTTTCTCGAAATTGACCCCAAAGAAACATGATGGACTTTACCGGAGTCTGCATAGTAACTGTCACTGCACAGGCAGGTCGATGATCCTGAAGAGAATTCATCTGATGCACATGTCGCTGGTATTGTAGACACAGTTGCGGAGGTAAGGGGTGTGGTTGTGGGATTTGTGGAAAGGGTTGGCGGAGTTGTAGTAAGATTTGCAGTGGTGGTTGTAATAGTTGTAGGTGTGGCGGTAGACGTGGTGATAGTTGTAGGTGTGGTGGTGATGATGGTTCCTGTGCTCATAGTTGTAGTTGTGGTGAGTGGTGGTAGCTGTCTGTGCTCGTAGTGGTAGGTGGTGGTGGTGATGGTAGTCTGTGGGCATAGTTGTAGGTGTGGTGGTGACAGTTGTAGGAGTGGTGGTAGCTGTTGTGGTGGTAGGGGCAGTTGGTGTGGTGATGGTAGTTGTAGTCATAGTTGTAGGTGTGGTGGTGACAGTTGTAGGGGTGGTGGTAGCTGTTGTGGTGGTAGGGGTGGTTGGTGTGGTGATGGTGGTTTCTGTACTCATAGTTGTAGGTGTGGTGGTGATGGTGGTTTCTGTGGGCATAGTTGTAGGTGTGGTGGTGACAGTTGTAGGGGTGGTGGTAGCTGTTGTGGTGGTAGGGGTGGTTGGTGTGGTGATGGTAGTTGTAGTCATAGTTGTAGGTGTGGTGGTGACAGTTGTAGGGGTGGTGGTAGCTGTTGTGGTGGTAGGGGTGGTTGGTGTGGTGATGGTAGTTGTAGTCATAGTTGTAGGTGTGGTGGTGACAGTTGTAGGGGTGGTGGTAGCTGTTGTGGTGGTAGGGGTGGTAGGTGTGGTGGTGACAGTTGTAGGGGTGGTGGTAGCTGTTGTGGTGGTAGGGGTGGTTGGTGTGGTGGTAGTAGTTGTTGTGGTTGTTGTGGTGGTAGTTGTGGGTATGGTGGTGGTGGTGGTTGTTGTAGGAGTGGTGGTAGTAGTAGTGGTTGTTGCTGTCGTGGTGTCACCTGCTGCAATAAGAGCAGCAGTAGATGCAGGTGTAGCTTCTGGATCTGAAATACATAAAAAGGAGATGTTATTCTGTTCGCTTGAAACTCTAGCATGTCATTGGCAAATAAGACTGTAGAAAAGAACCTTTGCACAAAAAAGCATAATTCTTATCACCAGGGTTATTAGTGCTGGCTGAACTTGTGGTGGCAGAAGAATCCTCCTGACTGGTTTTCTCACTCCCGCACAATAGCTTCTTTCTAAAAGCTTTATTAAGCTAAGGAGTGATCTGACAGGTGCATTAACAACCTAGAAATCAATCCTGCCCTTTTTCAGCTTTCTAAAATCTATATCATAACTAATATAGAACACAGTGATCATGGTAATATACAAAGGCAGGGAACATCCATTTGCAACAACTCTGCTGCTTGTGTAATAGAGAATGCAGCAAATAGTACTTGCGAATAAATAGTGCAAATTGATTTCATGCAATGTATGCTGTATACACAGAAGTGAAATTCTAATTGATGCAATGAAACTAGATTATGCCAGTAAGATTACTTGGCTAAAATATGTAAAAAACTTTTTGCATGATATTGGGCATCCAGACTATTTTTACTTGCCTGAAGTAATGAATTCCATGCATCGGAAGGAATTCAAAAAGGTTTGTATGACTTTTTTGGAGGTGAACAGGCTAGCATTAGAAATGAATAAACCTACGGTGGTCCAGCATCAAATGATTATTATAAAGTATTACATCCAACCGTACCTGTTGTGTTGTATAAGGGGATACGACAGGTACGTGCTAACACGTTTTAGATTTGGGACCTTCCACCGTTTGATTAGTCACCCAGATATGAACAATTGGTCAAGGGAATTATGCCTGTGTCCCTGTGACAACATCTCTGAATAAACTACTATCCATGTAACTTTATTCTGTAAATTTTATGCAAATGAACGACGTAGATGGATTGTACCTTTATTAAAACAGGGGGGATGGAGGCAATGTCGCCCTGCCTTTCTGTATTTACTGATGATGGATAACGATTATTGTATTGGAACTATGGTGGGTTTCCTAAAAAGTATCTTGAGAGCAAGGAAAATTTTAAATGTTTAGACCTCTGAGAAAAATATATGGGAGGTGTTAAATTTGAGATGGATTATTTTTATCATAGATGCCAAATATTTTTACTCTTATGTATCAGAAACAGTTAAAGTAAAATGAATTGATTTATGAACCTATATATACTTGTTTTACTATGTATTTTTAGAAGTGCGATGAGGTGTTTTAGACTGTCTGCTTTTATGATTTTACATGCCTAAAATCGAATAAAGCTCGTTTTGATTTGATTTGATATACAGAAGTGAAGTAAATACATTTTGTGCAGAGACAAACCGTTTGCTTTGGTTTTTTTGTACATGTGGGGAAGACAGTGCAAATCAATTTGTTCCACTAGTCTGACATACCCAAAAGATTTTAAATCAGCCCAGAAAGAATTTGAATCTCACCTTCATTCTATTGGCTATTGGTTGCATTATTGTGCTCACAAAAGAGTGCATCCATTGCAAGGTATGTGGTGTAATGTTTTTAGGAGTAGAAGCAGCTGGCAAGTACAGATCGGTTTAGTAGCGCGAAATCACGCTACGAAACCGATCTGTTGGATATCGAACTGCACTTATCAAGGTGGCCTATACTTCTATTAATACAATGATGAGACAAAGCATTCGACTTGAAAATTTGGGGTCTTATTGAATAGGAGCTAATCATGCATACTGGAATTCCATGATTTTTATATATACACCTTGAAGTATAATACTCAAGCCCTGATGAAGTTCACATGTAGTGAACGAAACGCGTTGGCTGTCCTGCTCTTTTTGCAAAAAAAATAAGGAATACTCTAAACAATACAATACGGAATTGGACTAATATTTGTGAATAAATACTGTGCGGTGCACTTCACATACATTGGTGGAACCTATATATATATATGCAAAATAGGGGAAGCACACTGCACCTTGTACATATATGTGCAATATAGCAATAACGCATAGCACTTTATTCTCTGTGTACAATATAGAGGACGCACGTTGCACTTTATTTCCTTCTATATATTTTCAACTATGCATTTCTCCTTATGTATTATAAGTACGTGTCACTTTTGAAGCGCAATGTCAGATCAACTTAAATTGCATAATCATATATCCAGTACTCTACTATGATTGTCTGACCCAAATGGTATATAGAACTTTATGTTGATCTTTTACCTTTAATTTTAGGTGAAGTTGATACATATATGCCCGATTTGTCGATATACCAATCCGTCAATACTTCCACTCTAATCCTGTGAGAAGCTAAAGTGATGTAACCATAGTGTGCAATGTGCTAATTGAACCCACAAATACAAACAGTGTGTATCCCTCATATGTGATCTGCCCGTCCAATGTTCAAATTGTTGCGAATTAATTGTGTACTTCACAGCTATTTGTCCAATAATGAATGAAGTCATGATATATTCTGTTTTGGATTATCGTAAATGTGTCTTTCCTCTTTAAGACATATACTACGTTTTTTTTATTTGGTGATGGGAAAGGGAGCAGCTATCCCTTTAAAAGACACTCTGTGCACTGAACTCTATGACCCAGTAGACGGCTACGGCCGAAACGCGTAGGTCTAACTTGGGGTATACATGCATTTGCCAGTAGGTAGTTATAGTAAGGACCATGTTTCCTTAGAAATATCATTTTTTACTTGCCTATATCTTTGGTGCCGTTTGATGAACTTCCATGAAACTTTCCCCCAAAAAGTGTGCCTGTGATTCTTGTTGCACATGGAAAGTTTTGTGGTGAGCAAAAAAAGTGTATTGTCCATGTTAATTCCCATTGAAACTTTGAAAATGACAACAGCCCGAACAGCAGGGCAGAATTACACTGAGTTTGGCAGAAAGGTAGATTTGGTTACGCAGATCACACTTTCACTTATTTGATGTAAATATGTTCAGTATTTGTTGAGAAATTTATGGAAACCGAAAGTAGAATATCTGCGATCGAGGCTATGTCCCAAATAGTAACGAGCTTGTGCAGAGAACTGCAGAACTCTGATTGGCTGCCAACACTTCAACCAGGAATTATTAGTAGTCATCTTGGGACTCAGCTTCAGCCGACTCTCCCCAAAAACATTAAAAAAAAGAAAAGGGGGCAGGGTAGGAATTACCTGACCCCCAAGACTTGGTCTTGGGGCCCCAGAGGTCCAGGGCAGGTCACAAAAGCATTTTTAAACAATTGCAGTGAATTCACGAAATTCACAGATTTGTGGCAACCCCCCCCCCAAAAAAACAAGTGCAGGTCCCGGCTTGATTTGAAAAGGGCCCCCTAATGGGCCAGCTCCCTGGGGCATTTAATAAATTAAGGAGGGGGGCACATGCCCCCCTTGATGAGGCTCTATGAGCTATGAGGACCACCACCTCCCCGGGGCTTTTTTTAATTAATGGACGGGGCCCACGAGGACCCCCCTCCTGGACTTCTAGAAGCCCTAGGGTCACCACTTTCCAGGGGCTTTGTTTATAATAAAAGAGAGGGGTATGTGGACCCCCCTCCTGGGTGTCTAGAAACCCCGGGGACCACCACCTCCCCGGGGCAATAAAACAATTGACGACAGCTGCATGGAACCCTGTGCCCTGAGGACCACCACCTCCCCAAAGCCTTCTTTTTTTTTTAAGAAGGACGGGGGCCACAAGGACCCGCTCCTGGGCCATTCTCATAGCTGTTTGCTTTTGCTTGGCGGGAGCTTTGACTGCGTCCACCAAGCAAAATCAAAAGACTTCGCTTCCAGCTGGAGGGAGCTGTCAAAGTGCTCCGTCCCGCTGGAAGTAGAAGTTTCATCTCTTTTCTTGGAGCAAGCACAAGAAGACAGGTTTCTTAGGTGTGGTAGGAATGGCGCCAAGCAAGTATGCGTAAGAGCAGTTTCCAATGCAAGTATGGCGGTGCAAGCAGGCGAGGGAGAACCCCTAATCCCTCCAAAGATAGACTAAGGTCAGCAAATGATGATCGCAGGCCTGTGCACACGCTTAATTTCCAATGCTTAGTGTGACATAGTATACAGCCCACAAAAGAATTGAGAGTATTTTGTATCATGCACAGAAATTCAACAGCAGTCGTGATAGTGTTGTTCTTCTTTAATTCAAAAGTTGCCCAGCCAACACGTGTTTCGTCAGGGGATGTACCCCACGACTTCTTCAGGGCTGAAAAAACATTCAAGGAAAACATGGTATACCATGGGATCGTAATATCACACAATATGATAAATTCCCCGTATTCCATACTGAAGAAAGTAAGAACCCAATAAATAATGAAATCGTGTGCCTTGAAAAACAGTGCCCAGATGTTATTACATGAGCAAGAACTAGTTATTGTTTAAATACATGTGGTCTACTGGGGTCCACAGAAAGTTCACAGGACCCTTTACAATATGCATAATTCGAATTTTGTATATATCAATGGTGGGTGCAGATAAAAACATAACAGTATCTTCAGGAAAGTAAAAAGAGAAAGGGAGAGAGGCAAAACTTGCAAGTGACGTTGTGAAGAGAGTGGGGGTCCATGTTTCGCCCCCTGCTGCCATGATAGATAGAGTGAGGAAGGTGGCCCTCACATAGTTGCGTGCATGCATAAGATTACAACTGCATCGTGATGACAGGGACAGGAATTCCCTGAGAGTTAATAGTAAATGTACCCTGAATATGAATAAAACATGCAATATGTACAAGACCATGCGCACGTGGGGTGGTGAAATCGATGAGGTGGTGAGGAATACAACCACTGAGTCGCTGTGGCCGTATATCAAACGGGGAATTAAGAAACAAATCCTGGGTGGGTCATGCAATCAAGGTATGGTAATATAACTGAACATGGGACATATGAGTACCCTACCTTATGAAGCAAACACAAGGAGATGATGGACGGGGCGCTGAAACCTTTCAGACACTCACCCCCAGTCACAGATCTGGGTTGAATCCATCATCCTTCTTTAGCTCACTTCGCCACCCCGGTTCAGACACAACTATATGCAAATCAGTCTTGACCCTGTGCCTCATGGGAACAGTCCAGCCCGAACTGTCAAGCCATGTCTTCCCTGGACCGGAAACAAGCATCCTGGGACCGGTTTCGGGCTAACAGCCCTCATCAGCCAGGCTAGCTTGAATCCAGTGGCAAAGTGAGCAAGGGACCCACGTCTGGGCATACCCTGCCAACTTAGGGTGAACAAAGCAAACAACAACCCTACCTTATGGCAATCTCGCATAACTGAAAAGCTGGGTGGGAAATAAATGAAAAGAGGAACAAGGGAAATATGTCAGTAGGATGATCACAGATGTGGTGGTCTGGAATCACAAAATGGAGAGTGAGAAGGATTCTCACCTCTTTGCCGGTTGTACTTCTGTCCCGGCTGGTGGGTGAATTAAGAACAGTCTTAAGCGTCGTCCAATTAATGGACGAGGTCCTAAATAGACAAAAAAGGTAGGCAGGTCTAAGAATCCACGAGCCACCTGAACATTGCCACTGTGCCTCGTAAATGTGTAACCCCCAAAATAGTAACAGGGATAGCCCTCGAGTCTCACCTGGTAGGGTGAGTATTCCGTGATGTTAAATAAACACGGAAAAGGTAATCGGAAGCCGGAGTATCGGTTTCTGAAACGAAAATGTGAAGGAGCTACATCAGAAAATGCACTGTGATTCTCTATCCTTTAAGGTGCCCGCTCGATATACCCCCATCTAATATGCACTTACTTGAAGGCAGCGAGTATGCTGGCTGATGCCTCTCCGAGGTTCGGTATATAACCCGGAAGCAGTTCACCGCTAGAGGGGAAGTGTCATATAAAGGTATGGTACTCCGAGCACTAGAATGTTCACTTGGGAGAAAATATATCCCGTGTGTGTATACGGAAGTAGGGCAATTACGTGAAGACCCAGGGATGTTGTCAGACCGGAGTGTCTGACCAAATGCTAGCCACATTATGCCCACATGAGGCACTATTTAGAGAGATGTGAGAGGTGACTGTGCCTGTTAATAGAGTACCGGTGTGGTACTACATAATGCGTATGTCTCTGTGAAGAGTCAAGAGAGGCAGTTGCGAGTTACATGAAAGAGAAAATCTATGACATTGTAAACACATGGAAAGCGAGGGCGAGTGAGCACGGTATAGCTCAACTTGCGAGAGATACCTTTTGAGGTCTGCAATAAATAGAGTGATAGAGACGGGCATGCACGTGCAAAATGAAGTCCAGACGGTACATGTGAAAGGTGAACTAATATTGATGAGAGGAAGAGGGATGCCAAAAAGTTGGCATGAAACGGTATAGATAGGAGAGGAGAGTTTGTGGATCACCAGAGACTAGGCATAATTATCTAGTACATGAAGTTCTGCGATATCATACCAGTATTGTTGGTTTAAAACCGTGCTGGTTATAAAATAACACATAGAAAATACAGGTAATAGTGTTACACAACAAAATGAGAAAACCGTTACTTAGTCAACATGTGTCACTGAGTATTAGTCAGCTATGGATGGTACATAATAGTAAAGGGCATAGGTTGGGATACAGAACGTATATTCAATGCAGATCCAAAGTAAGAAATTACAGTACGAATTGAATGGCAAAGAAATGAGACACTGTAGATATCAGACAAAGTGTAAACAGTTGCAGATGATTAGTCCCCAAGAAAATACTGCATTTCATGGTCTGTGTTTAAACCACATTCCACGGTTCTGAGATGCATTATCCAGGTTGCCTCAGTGCGCCGTAGTTTCAGCTCCCTGTGTGCACAGGCCTGCGATATTCATCTCTTTCCTTGCCCACAGACATGCAAGCAGGGAAAAAGATGAAAGATTGCTCCTGCGCACCGGGAGCTGCATATCCAACAGCAATGTTGGCTCCTGCAGGAGGTGGGGAGCCACCTGGGACCCTGGGGGCCTTGGGTTCCCCCCGCCGTCCTGGGGGAATGAGGAGAAAGAGGCAAACTAAAGGTTAGAAATGAGCAGAAAGAGGCACAATACAGGTGAAAAACAAGCAGAAAGAGGCAGAGTAAAGGTCAGAAATGAGCAGCAAGAGGCAAAATAAAGGTGACAAATGAGAAAAAAGAGACAAAATAAAGGGAGAAAAGAGCAGAAAAAGGCAAAGTAGAGGTCAGAAACCAGTAGTAAGAGGCAAACTAAAGGTGACAAACGAGCAGAAAGAGGCAAAATAAAGGTGAGAAACAAGCAGGAAGAGGCAAAATGAAGGTCATCAATGAGCAGAAAGAGGCAAGATAAAGGTGCGAAATGAGCAGAATGTGGCAGATTAAACGTCAGCAACAAGCAGAAAAAGGTAAGATGAAGGTGAAAAACAAGCAGAAAGAGGCAAAGTAAAAGGACAGAAATGAGCAGAAAGAGGGAAAATAAAGGTCAGAAACGAGCAGAAAGAGGCAAATAAAAGCCAGCAATAAGCAGAAAGAGGCAAAATAGAGATCAGCAATCAGCAGAAAGAGGCAAAACAGAGATCAGAAACAAGCAGAATGAGGCAAAATATAGGTCAGAAACAAGAAGAAAGAGACAAAATAGAGGTCAGAAACAAGCAGAAAGAGGCATCATAAAGGCAAGAATTAAGCAAAGAGGTAAAGTAGAGGTGAGAAATGCGCAGAAAGAGGCAGAATAAAGGGCAGAAATGTGCAGAAAGAGGCAAAATAGAGGACAGAAAATAGCAGCAAGAGGCAGAATAAACGTTATAAACAAGCAGAAAGAGGCAAAGTAAAAGGTTAGAGAGGAGCGGAAAGAGGCAAAATAGAGGTCGACACGAGCAGAAAGAGGCAAAATAGAGGTCAGAAATGAGCAGAAAGAGGCAAAATAAAGGTCAGAAGTGAGGAGAAAAAAGCTAGAAATCGAGCAGAAAATGAGCAGAACCCACTCAGGCACTCATGCACCCAGTCACAGAACAACTCAGATATTCTTACAGCCACTCACAGACCCATTCAGACTCTCATGCACCCACTCACAGATGAACTCATACATGAACACCCACTCACAAACCCAGTCAGACACACATACACCCACTTACAGAATCACTCATACTCTCTCTAACACACTCATAGACCCACTCGAGACTCAAACACCCATTCACAGACCCACTCAGTTACTCATTCACAGACTAACACACTCATGGAGGTACTTGCAAACCCATTTAGACACTCTAACACCCACTCACAGACCCACTCGGACACTCATTCAGACACTCATGCATTCACTCAGACACTCACGCACCCACTCACAGACCCAGTGAGACACTCACTCACCCACACACCCACTGAGGCACTCATGCACTCTTTCACACACTCACTTTCAAAATACAATTTAAAAAAAATTTCACTGAAAAAAAAGGTTACAGGGAAGTTATTGTTAGGCTCACATTTCACTTTTGAAAAACCATTGAAATTCACCAGTTATAGTTATCTGGGCTAACTATATCCTATGTTCCCACAATGCACTGCTTATGACTTCACATATTACATCACTGATGACATGGTCAGTGACATCACTGATGACATCACTGTTGACATCTCAAATGATAACACTGATGAAATCGCTGATGACATCATCTAAAGAAAACACAAACACCAACTCACACACCAACACAATCTCTCATATACCCATGCAGCCACTCACACAACCACTCACTCACCAATTCAGCTACTCACTACCGGTCACTCAGCCATACAGGCACTCACACAGGCACACACTAGCCCATACAGCTACTCACATACCCACTTATTCACCCATACAGCCACTTACATACCCACTCACTCACTCATACAGCCTCTCAACAGAGCCACTCACACACCAATACAACCACTTACATACCAAATCACACAGCCATTCAAACACTCACATGCTTACTCACTCACCCATATAGCCACTCACACACAGACACACACTCTCCAATACAGCCACTCACACGCCCACTCATTTAACCAAACACCCACTCAACAGGCACTCACTCACCTATTCAGCCACTTGCACACCCAGTCACACTCCCATACAGCCACTCACCCACCCATACAACTACTCACACAGCCATTCCCTCACCCATACAGGCACTCACATACCCACTCACTCACCGATACAGGCACTCACATAGCCACTGTTGGAAATGGCCCTTTTTGCAGTGTTATCCCCAAACTTTTTGCTTCTTCCTCCTATGTTTTCCTGACCTGTGTTTGTTGGCTATAGGACTCTTGGCACTTTACCACTGCTGATCAGTGCTAAAGTGCATATGCTCTCTGTGTAAATTGTTATTGTGATTGGTTATCCATGATTGGCATATTTGATTTACCAGTAGGTCCCTACTAAAGTGCACTGAGTGTGCCAGGGCTGGTAAATCAAATGCTACTAGTGGGCCTGCAGCACTGATTGTGCCACCCACATGAGTAGACCTGAAAAGATGTCTCAGGCCTGCCACCGCAGTACCTGTGCGCTGTTTGTTAACTGCCATGTTGACTTGGCAAGTGCACCCACTTTCCAGGCTCTAACCTTCCCTTTTCTTACTTATAGGGCACCCCTATTGTAGGCCCAAGGTACCCCCCTGGGCAGGGTGCAGTGTATGTGAGAGGTAGGACATGTACTGGTGTGTGTAACATGTCCTGATAGTGAAATACTGCCAATTTCGTTTTTCACTATTGAAAGGCTATCTTGCCCCATAGGACAGAATGGGGAATGCTTTGTAACATTTTACAAGCATATCTTCCCATAGGGATAAGATAGAAAGATGGAGTTTGATATCCCTGAACTCAGGATTTAATAACACATCTTTTAGTAAAGATGGTTTTTAAATTGTGTGTTTGAAAATACCACTTTTAGAAAGTGGCCATTTTCTTTTTCAACCATCCTGTGTGCCTCTGCCTGTTTGTGGATTAACTGTCTGCCTTTGGAGTGACGGGCTGGGGAGGTGCAGTGGCTCCAGGAGTCTGGATTAGTCAGCACTAGGGATAATAGGCCTGATCTGCATTTGGAGTGGTGGGAGGAGTAGCACCTGTACCTGAATAGGGCTGTGCCTGCCTTCTACAATGCTGGCTCCGCCCCCCTGTGGTGTGTCTGGAGCCAAGGCTCACACTGACAATGGATGTTGTTGTGCCCATGCAGAGTGCCCCCCAGAACTGGTTTAAACTGGGCTCAGAGCCCCTTGCACAAAGAGAACAAAGACATTTTGGGGTATAAGTACAGTACAGCTAAGATGGCCGACAGGTGAGGAGCTCCGGCCGGGAGCTCCCTGGCTAGGGATTGCCTTTTTGGCTCTATCCCCCTGGAATCATCCCCCCTCGGACCTTCTTCACCCCTGGGATCTATTGACTTTTTCCTTCTGAATTCTACAATCCCCTCGATTATTCTTTTATCACTGACTTCAATAACATCTCAATGAATCATTATTATCCACCGATAGCGGAGCCCCAGCAACATGGCCGACGCCCAGAGGAGCTGCCTAGGCAGCTATAGAGGAGATTGGCTGTGGATCTCCCCCTCGGCCGTTCACCTACCCTTTGGACTCGGGCACTGTTTCTTGTCTCCCCGCTACGCCTCCTTTCTTCTCTTGACGTCCGTGGAACTCCAAAAATTCTGCCAATAGCGGTTCCTACTCAACACTGCCCACGCCCGGTTGAGCTGCCTTGGTAGCTACTGAGGAGATGGCTGCGGGTCACCCCTCCAGCCGTTACCTGCCTTCCGGTCCTGAGACACGGTTGCCTGGCATCCCGCTATGCCTTTCCGTGACTGTGGCTGGGACGCACAAGCATTGTGTCCCCCGATAAAGCAACAATGAGAATGCCGCGACGCTGCTGCCCTGTACCACCGAGCTTGTTTTCCCTTTTTTTCTGAGTTGCACGCCCTCCTGACCCCACAGCCGCCGCCTTCTTCCGGGGCTGCTGCCTGGGTGCCTGCGCTGACTTTCCCGCCCTGACTATGATGACCCAAGAGAGATCGGCGACCTAAAACCTTCCTCCCGCCAGATCCGGTTGCTGACTTCCCCATTCAGCCCTGCTCCTGGGGTAGGTTTCATTGTTGGCTTTTCGGTCGGATTTTAGTTTACCCGAAATCCCGCCATTTTGTTTTGAAGCTATTGGGGTCCACGACCTGGATCCTCCATCTTGCGGTTTCGACAGTCTCCCAGATCGACTTTTGCGGCTGGTCAGCGCCTTGTGCTGCCATATTGACCATTGCACGAAGTCGACCCCCTCTTGAGACACCTACACCCAACTCTTCTCGTTTTGGTCACTGTTGAGGCACCCTTTCGCCCCCTCCTTCGGACCCTTTCCATTTCTAATTGCCACCCAACGTTGTGAGGGAGTCTGGCACTGGATGCTGTTTATCTCTGGACCCTTTCCGGTTTGTTCGACTCGCTTACTCCGACTTTTTGGCATTCCCTGAAGTACTTTCCTCCATGACCGGTCTGCCAGACTTGATCTGCATTCCTACCCCCTAACTATGCCCCCTCTACCCTCTGTGCTCCGTAGGACTTGTTTTCTATGTTTATTTATTGCTCTAGTAACGGATGTAATTATGTAACACGGTTTTTCTCTATGCTATGTTATGCTCTAGTAACTAATGTAACTATGTAACACTGTTCTTTTCTAACTATATCCTCATGTAAAGCGCTCTGATACCTCCGGGTCTAGCCAGCGCTATATAAAACTCTTCAAATGAATAAGTAATAGACCTAAAACCCCTGAACTTTAGATCATTCCTGGCATTCAAGAGGAACCTTTGCCAAGGAGAAGAGCAGGAGAGACTGAGGAGACGTACTGCCCTTGCTGTGTGTCTGGGGTTGGCCTGCAGTTGCTGTTTCTGCCAAGGAAAGGAGAAGGTCCTTGCTGTGTGCTGTGTCCCCTGCTTGAAGGAGATCTCCAAGGCCCTGAAGTGAGCTGGCCTCCTGTTCTAAAGTCTCAGGGACACAAAGACTTCACCCCCAGCTCCCTAGAACTCAGCTGCTGTGAGTTCTGACCTGCCAAGAGGTACCTGTGCCAGTTTTGGGCCTCTGGAGGTTGTTGTTGCTGTTTGGGAGCTGGAAGAAGGAAGAAACTCAAAGAACTACAGAAATTTACGCATCGAGGGATCACGGCTGCAGAGGACCGACGCAGTGCCGCTCGATGCCGCTGCATTGATCGCCGACGCATCCCGGATTTCCACGCATCGTGCCTGTGCGACAAGTTCATCCGACGCATCACCTGCAGACCAGAACAGTCACGAAGAATCGACGCATCACTATCCATAAAGACCAGATTCGACACAACCTTTCCTCTGCATGCAGCGGGACTGTCGCATCGCCTCCCCAAGGTCTCAGGAGTGTTGCATCTCTTTGTTTTTCGAATCTGAGGCTGTTTGGCTTTTGGAACTTTCACTCATCTACAGGTACTTTGGTGAAAAGTCACGCATCCATAGTTTTCTATGGTACAAGTTCTTGAAAACTTTTGAAAGTCAGATTTTTAACTGTGTATGTTGGATTTTTGTCATTTTGGTCTTGTTTAGTTTAGATAAAGATATTTTTATTTTTCTAAACTGGTGTGGTGTCCATTTGTGGTGTCTTCACTGTGTTACTGTGAGTGTTTGTACAAATACTTTACACATTGCCTTTGGGATAAGCCTGTCTGCTTGTGCCAAGGTACCAAGGGGGTATCTAGAGTGTGTATCCCCCTTACCCTGACTAGAAGCAAGGGTCCCTATTTGGACAAAGGTACCTACCTCTGCCAACTAGAGACCCCCATTTCTAACAGCCACTCACTCATCCATCCAGCTATTCACACACCCATTCACACACCCATACAGCTACTCACACACCCACTCACCACACACCCATGGCCACTCAGACACCCACTCACACATGGATACACACAGTCACACAGCCACTCACATAATATATGTTAGAAATAGTATCACTCATTAGTAGTACTGAGAGTATACAATTTAAACTTTTGTAGTACCTTAGTATATATGTTTAACACTTAACGTTTAGAAAACACTTACAATCACTGGATGATGTCATTTGAGATGTCACCAGTGGTGTCATCAGTGATGTCACTGACCATGTCATGAGTGATGTAATATGTTAGGTCATAAGCAATGTATTGCAGGGGCATACCTTATAGTTCTCTCAAGTGATTATAAATGCTAAATTTCAATGGTTTTGCATGAGTGAAATGTGAGCCTAACTTTGGTTTTACTTTTTGCAGTGAATATATATACAGTGTAAATATGGTTGAGCCAGTTTTGTTTCAAAAGACATTTCTGTTGTCCTAATAACTTTTCTGCAATTCTATGAATCTGTAAATAGCTTTCCAAACACACACACACACACACACACACACACACATATATATATATATATATATATATATATATATATATATATATATATATATTTCACCAATCCTGGCTACAGCAAAAGACAGGCACCGACTCCGTGAGAATATGGCAAAGAGAATTTTAATCCAACAAAGACCTATTTTAAATAGTCTTATCCGGAGGCTCACTGGAGGGCTGGAAAATGTGTCCTAAAGCAGCATGAAGTAACCGGACTCACTGGAGAGAAAATTGGCATAATTTTAAACCTGCATGTCCCAGCATGCATTGTGAAAGACATTCCATTGTCATTCCAGAGGCCAATTAATTAATGCACGCAGAAGGACGATGTGGAGCAATGATTTATGGTTACTCATGCCTGGCCTCTGAGGAAGAAGGAAGAATGCTTGGAAACGCGTCAGGCCAAAGGACTTAAAGTCGGGATGGGAAGCCGCCTGTTTGTTATAATAAAAGGTTGTTACCTACCTGTTGTGGAGTGCGTCCTCGTATCTGGGCAAACAACAGTGGAAGATGTGTACACGGCGGTTCCAGGCCGTGGAGTTGATCGCACCGCCCAGGAAATATAAATGGGTCCGCACGGGAGGTAAAATCCTTTTAGCATGCAGGGACAGCAGAGAAATCACTAAAGCAGGCGTAGTCTTATCCGGAGACTCACTGGAGGGCTGGAAAATGTGTCCTAAAGCAGCATGAAGTAACCGGACCCACTGGAGGGAAAATTGGCATAATTTTTAAACTGCATGTCCCAGCGTGCATTGTGAAAGACATTCCAATGCCAAAGGACTTAAAGTCGGAATGGGAAGCCGCCTGTTTGTAATAATAAAAGGTTGTTACCTACCTGTTGTGGAGTGCGTCCTCGTATCTGGCAAACAACAGTGGAAGATATATATATATATATATATATATATATTACTGGTAACTCCGTTGACACTCTGGATACCTTCCTTCCAATAACGGAGCACGGACCACAAGTAGTGTAGCAAGATTTTCTTTATTGCTCACCAACCACCTCTACAGCCATGACGCGTTTCAGCCCTGCCTCGGGCCTTGATCACATGTCACGCTCCATACCACAGGTAGCTTTTTTTATACCTTGTTTTTTTCTTTTTTTTGTACTTTACTTAAAGTGACAAGTGCATCAAGTGAAATTCATAGACATAGACGGCAAAAAATAGCAACAATATATACCAGTATAAATACATCAATCGTTGTCATTTGCTAAAAACACACCAACAATAATAAAAGGAAATATAGTACTTCAATGTTTGTAAAATGCCTATTATATGCCTGAACATGTAGTGTGGTGGTTTGATTTATAGCTTAATTTCCTCTCTTAAAATTAATAATAACAAAATTATCATTAAAAAGTTTAAGGTAGGTAGTTTATTAAAACCATAATATTTTAAATTTCAGCATAAATGCCTTCCTTCTATTCCTTATTGAATAGTACCTGTACTGGATTCAATGAATGCTGCCTATTGGGTCTACCGCTTGCCTCATATACTTGATGCTGAAAGTGCTAGTGCTATTGAAACAAGAAAAAATCTTAAAGCCTTGTGAATTAAAAATTACTAAAAATAGTGTTAAAAAACTACCTAACCCTGTGTATAAAATTCAAATTTTAAAATATGTGAATGGCAGTGGCAGCGTAAAAAAGAAGAAATTTATTAATATTTACATAGTGTTTACAATTTTGGATGACACAGACCTGAGGGCATGATTCATGTTGTTAATTAAATTTGATTAATGGCCCATACCTGAATTCTTATAGACAGGTGTATAACTCTTCAGTGGCGTTCAGGCCTTTAGGGTATTTAGTATCGAGGTTAATAATGTAGCGGGCCTCAAGTAATCTGAGCTGTTTTTCCCTGTCGCCACCTCTTTTCTTCGGTGGGACCGCATCTATTAGGAAATATTTCAGACCACTAGGGTCTGCTCCATGTACCTCACTAAAGTGTCTTGCGACCGGATAATTGTGGTCTTGATTTTTTATCGCTCTAATGTGCTGGAGCACCCTTTTATGCCCTTGCAGTATTGTACTGCCAATATATTTTAGGCTGCAAGGGCACTCCAGCACATAGACCACATATTCAGTTTTGCAATTGAGAAATAATCCGATAAGGTATTCCTGGTCGCTGAAAGGGGTTGTGTAAGTAGTTGTGTTGATGCCAAACTGACACGCTTTACACACTTTACATTTGTAAAATCCTTTTCTTTGAAATAGCCAAGTATTGGAGCTGGGACCACTAGGGTCATTTTGTACCAGAATGTCTTTCATCGATTTGGCCCTACTATATGTGATGGCCGGTTTCTTAGGGAGTAAATGGCCAATCATAGGGTCGCTTAAAATTAGCGGCCAATTTTTTGTTATTAACTTTCTTACCTGATTCTCCTGTTTGTTATATTTAAAAATGAATCTGAAGGCTTCATCTTTCTCATGTTTTTTGGAACCATCTATTGATGTTACTATTTTTACTTGGGGTTTACATAGTAAACTTTCTCTGGTTCTAGACCTGCTCTTTACAATCGCTTTATCAATGCAGGTGGTAGAATAGCCTCTTTCTTTAAATCTCATTTTGCTACTCTCTTGTGCAGCATTTAAATCAACATCACAACTACAAATGCGTCTTAACCTTAGCATTTCACCGTAAGGGATGCTATGGATGAGATGTTTTGGGTGTGCGCTGCCTGCATGTAAGACTGCATTGCCAGCTGTAGATTTCCTATGTAGTTTTGTTTCCAATTTGTCGTTTCTTACAAACACCTGTACATCTAAAAAATTAATAGTATTGGGACTAATGTCTGCTGTGAAATGTAGATTTAGTTGATTAGTGTTGAGATTTTCAATGAATACTTCTGCCTCATTAATTGTGCCTTTCCAAATAACAAAGAGGTCATCAATGTATCTCCACCATGCTTTGACATTTGTTTTGATCACCAATGTATGTTCTTTAAGGAGGACCAACACCTCCCACCACCCCATATGGAGACAAGCATAACTGGGGGAGAAGCTGGCCCCCATAGCTACTCCACGTAGCTGTTGGTACAGGTTATTTTGAAACAAAAAATAGTTGTTATGTAAACAAAAGTCCACCATATTTAAAAGCATGAGATTATGTTGGGCATATTCTTGTCCTCTTCTAGATAGATAATGTTCTAGAGCCCTTAGTCCATCTCTATGATTTATGGATGTATATAGAGATGTCACATCCAATGTGATTAACAAGTAATCTTTCTGCCAGGGACAATCCATCAATTTATTTAAAAAGTCACTTGTGTCCTTGATATATGAAACCAAATTCTGAACATATTCCTGTAGGAAATAATCTATGTATTTGGAAACATTTTCAAGTAGACTTTTGCGGGCAGATATAATTGGCCTTCCAGGTGGCATTGTAGCATTCTTGTGTATCTTAGGAATAAAGTACAAAATCGGGGTTACTGGTTTGTCGTTTTTTATAAACTTGAACTCTTCCAACGTTAACAATCCTGCATTTTTCCAAGCAATCAATTTCAAATTGAATTCACTAGTTGTTCTGCGTGTGATGGAATAATCACTGCGACGATAGCATGCTGTATCTTTAAGCTGTCTCATTGCTTCTGCTATATAATCCGCTTTTTTCCATAGCACTATGTTTCCACCTTTGTCAGCGTTTCGCACTACTATGTCAGGATTCCCGTTAAGTTTTGACATTAATGCATGAAATTGAATTTCCTGTTTATTAGCTTTTAATTTTTTATAATGCTGTACTTTATAGTTTAAGTCCTTAAGGCCATTTATCACATTGTCATGAAAATTGTCAATGGAATCTCTGATCATGATTGGATTGAATGTAGAACTGGGTTTGAAAGGTGTTTTGGGTTTTCTTTGATCCGTTGAGTCAAGTCTTTTATCGTCATTTTCGAGATTTGGACTTTGCCTTTCACCTTCCACCATTAATTCTTGCATATCTGAGAGCAGTGCCATGTCAGATTGTGTGAGACCATGATGGACTGTGGTAGTTTCCTGAGAAGTACATTGTGTTGTATGCAAGTTTTTATCAAGGATCTCATGTTGTTTGCTTAGCTGAATGAAGTATTTCTTCAATTTTAGTTTCCTTATACTTTTGTATATATCAAAACGTGTGGTTGCGTAGTCAAAGGAGCTTACCGGACAATATGAGAGTCCCAGAGAAAGGAGTTGTTCCTCTGCTTTATTGAGCACAACATCCGTAAGATTTAATACTGTCAGGTTGTTATTATCACCCTGCTGGGTTAGCGCCTCCAATTCCTCTTTGGCTGTTTCCTCTGTTGAATTTTGTTTTTTGAAATTGCGCTTTCTTGCCCGCCGTCTTGCCCGGCGCTTGGATGTTCTTGATTTAGTTTGCTGTAGTGCATCCTTGGGCGCAGGGTCTGCCTGCGCTCTTCCACTAAAAAATTAACTTCCTCTGCTAATGACACTGTTGAGGGGATTTGATGAACCATTTGTTTACGTGTGTCATTTTCCGTTTCACTTTCTAGGGCCGAACTTAAATCGGAATATGAAGAACCCTCTACTGTGGTCGGCTTTGATATCTCCTTTGTACTATCAACTTTGCCCCTCCCATATTTTGAGGCTTTTAGAGACTCATATTTTTTGGCGAAAGTAAAAATGCGTCCGTTTTCATAATCGTTACGATCTCTATGGAACTTAAAAGCTTTTCTTTCCCTTATTACATCTTCTTCTCTTTTAAGCCGTTTTGACATTTCCTCCTTTAATTTAGCCATTTCTTCTTTTAGTTCCATTTTGTCAATCTCATCATTCAATCTTTTAATCTCTTCTGAAAGTCTCACTTTGTCTTTTTCCGCGTATTTGATCAGAATTAACATGAGCCTTTGTGAAGAATCCAAATTTGCCTCCGCCCATTCTTTCATCATATCTGTATCCGGTTCCTCATAGCTAGGGGCCAATAATATTCTTAAACCTCGAGGTACCCTTCCTACATCCACATATCTCTGGAGAGATTTGGCCTCCCACCACTTTTTTTGTTCTGTCCTC
Source organism: Calotriton arnoldi (assembly GCA_963921515.1). Classification (NCBI taxonomy): domain Eukaryota; kingdom Metazoa; phylum Chordata; class Amphibia; order Caudata; family Salamandridae; genus Calotriton; species Calotriton arnoldi. Next base: position 25,050 of record CAWUFW010022966.1, read on the forward strand.
ATTAATTTTTCCAATTGCTTAATCTTATCCTTAAGATTAGTGTTTTTCGATCCTGCCGATGCATTGTGGGAAATAGAGTCCAATGCTGGCCTCTTTGTGTCATCAAACATATCCGCTGCCGCTGCCTCTCGTTCACGGAGCGCTTCGGCTGTCATGGTGTTTTTAGAGCAGTTAATGCTGTGAAATAGGATACTATACAACGAGGATTTTGACAGTGCTGCCCTCGCGTTAATATCCTTGCTGGACCCCGCACCCGACTTTTACTGATTTTGTTAACGGTATAGCCTCTAAACCCATACACACTGTCGGCTAGCTGCCCCTTGCGTCCTCCGACCCAAAGTCGCTTACCTGACAAATGCTTTGTGGTTCAGAGACATTAACCTCTGTTGCTTATTCACTCGTCGGGGGGTGACGCCACGCTTAATCCTCCCGGATTTGAGAAAATGTTTGTTTGCACAAACGGAGACTCCTTTGATGGCGGCACCACTTCAGGCGGGGGGGTCCGTGTTGAGCCGGAGGAGTCCAACCGGCTGTTTGTATTACTGGTAACTCCGTTGACACTCTGGATACCTTCCTTCCAATAACGGAGCACGGACCACAAGTAGTGTAGCAAGATTTTCTTTATTGCTCACCAACCACCTCTACAGCCATGACGCGTTTCAGCCCTGCCTCGGGCCTTGATCACATGTCACGCTCCATACCACAGGTAGCTTTTTTTATACCTTGTTTTTTTCTTTTTTTTGTACTTTACTTAAAGTGACAAGTGCATCAAGTGAAATTCATAGACATAGATGGCAAAAAATAGCAACAATATATACCAGTATAAATACATCAATCGAATATATATATACACATTCACTAAAAAAGTGAATCCAAGTACTTAGACTTCTTCCTTAAAATCCCCTAGTAAAGACCCTACCATCATTTATTCAAGATAGTGCTGATTTTTTGATGTTAGTTGGGAGAAGGATATGTACCTATGACTCAGGACATAACAGTACTTTATACTAGCATAAGACACTGTGATGGCCTAAGGGCCACTAATTGTTTTTAAGAATAAGGCCCATGAAATTTGTGCAATACAACAAAATGTTGCTTATAATGATGAAGTTTTGCCTCTCCAAGAATATGTTTACTTTTAAATAACCAGTTGTACCACCAATTGAGAGGAAGGGCTATGGGGACCTGCTTCGCCCCCAGCTATGCTAATCTGATGATTTATTTTTGCTTTGGAAAGAGATGGAGACCCAAGCAGAGAGCTTCGTGAAAAGTATTAATCAGAATGATCTTAATCTCAAATTCTCTAGTAAGATTACCAAAACTGAGATCGAATTTTTGGAAGTGTTGGTGAGAGTTGAGGGAGACACGTTGAGTGCCACAGTGTATAATAAAACTACAGCAGGTAACACAATCTTGCATGCTCACATTTGTCATCAGGTACCCCTGGTTAAAAGCATCCTGTTTGTGGAATTCTACGCACGTAGGCTCTGTAGTACAGAGGAGGAGTATGACAGGACTGAGACAGACATAACCACATGCTTCAAATCAAGAGGATACTCAGATAGTATCCTGGAAACAGCTGCTGAAAAAGCGAGATCCTGCAAAAGATAGAAAGCCCTGTTCTCAACATCTCAAAAATGCAGGAGCAAGAGTAGGGAACAGAGGTTTATAGCAACATACAGTGTGAATCATACTAAATAAGCCTAGCACTCCAGAGACACTTGCACCTGGTCAAACATGACCCAGTTATTGGCCAGGACCTGTCAAACTGTTCTCAGATGTGTTTTCGATGTGCCAGGCCTGTAAGAGATCAGCTGGTCAAAAGTGAACTGGGCCTAAAAACAGCTAGAGGAACATGTCTTACCACTAAGGAGGGCTTCACTAGATGTGCACACTGTAAAGCATGTCGATATAGTGAAAATATAACACAGATAAAAAACACCTTTCTATACCACTATAAAAATATGGGGAAGACTCAACTGCAAAAGCAAATTTGTGCCTATTTTTTGGAGGTACCCGTGCCTCAAAGTCTATATAGGCAGTCCCATATTACCTGCTCACAAACGCATACTACAGCACCTGAGGGCCATCACTAATATGGACATGTCCTATCCATTTGCAAGACACTTCGAGAAAACACATAACAGTGATGTGTCTTTATTGAAATATAGCTGCATTGCCCAGATCCCAACAGCCAGAGAGGTGGAGATCATGAAACCAAGCTCAGGCAATTGGAAACTCTATTCTTATTAGACATGGACAGTAAGGAGCCCTATGGGCTTAACGTAGACAAGGAATTATACATGTTTGAGATAAGCTGTCTGGAAATTCTCTCACTCTGCATTCTGTGTCAGAAAGATTTTTTTAAATAGTATAATTTGATTTATATTAGTACCATGAGGGTGGGTTTTGATTAGTTTATTTGTATAATTTGCACAGCGTTCTTCTTGATTTGGTTACTGTAAAACATATTTTGACATACTTGCATCAGGATTTAGAATGTTATGTCAAATTCCTTTTTGCTATATCTAGTGAGAAAATGTTTCTTTCCCCTCCCCATTTTTGCTGCTATTTTATCCTTTGCTTCTACGGCCATTTGCCTGGCCTCTTAGCCCACTTGGGCAGAATTCACTTAACTGAAAATAGTTAGTGGTTTAGTTTTTGCGCAGCATAGGGGGGCCAATTTAATATGTTACTCTTGTGCATAGTGGTCTACTCATATCTTGTAAATTCAGAGCCCACTTGGGCGATATACCATGAACCACACAACCATATTAGCCCTTGACATCGGCCTTTCAGTGCTATTCTAGTGGCGTGCTCCCTGACCACAGAGCACCACATATTGGAGGTATATTGTTGATGTAGGTCTGCTAATGAATTGGAATAGTGGAGCATGTAATAACAGCATAAGTTGCAGTGGGGTTCGGGATATGAATTGTATCACCCAAATGGCGTTAGCTTTCTTGTTTTCTATATACACTCCAAAGGGATGTAAATATTGCTGTCAAGGCGGAACGTGCAAAGTTTCACTCCATGGAATTCCACAATTACAAAAGAACTCCGCTAAGTTCCGCGAGTGGGCGGAGTAGTTACACGCATTGAGGAATCTCCTGGAATTAGATGTATTGCTTCAAAACAAGCCTTGCTCTTTGAAGAGACATGGAGTTTTAAGTGTCCCTGAAGGCTGAGGATGGAGCCTGGCCATACCTCCTGTGCTGCCCCTTAGGTCTCTGTCTAAATGAGCCAAGCTTTTTGCACTTGGTAGAGATTTCCATCTGGAATGTAATTGTCTCCGAAAAATATTAACAAGGTTTCCAGACCCAGAAAATCATCTTTTTCTGCATACACAGTAATTTATTTTCCTAGTTAGTGGGTATGGCACAGCGGCGCATCCCAGGGTAATCTCACCAAAGAAACAATTAATCTGAAAAATGTGCGTGCGCGTCATGCGCTGCAGTATCTTCTCAGAGGCTCCACAAAGGAGACAGGGATAGGAGAGCTTGTGGTCTTCAGGTTTAATCTTTTAACCCTGGAAGAAGTTCAGGGCCCGATTGGGCCATATGTACAGGGTTGGTATGTCGAGTTCCTGCTAGCTCTTAGAACTCTTCTCCACGGCACTCTGCTTCTTCACTGAGTGAGAACCCTGAGGGCACGTCATCTGGACACTTTACGCTTGCAAAATACACAGCTGTGCAAGTGCAATAAGAATGTAAAGGGGGACACAGGCAAACAAGGATAATAGGCCCTTAGTGTCTGTCTAAAACAAAACCATTTATTGGGGTGTAGTGGCCCCTCAAACCTCTGGGCCCGATTACCACTTCATCTACTGCCCTAATGATAGCACTGTTTCCAGCCTTGCAACTAATCCCGTACAATGCATATTCCCCTCACCAACACCTTACTGTATTCCCTTCGGTAGCTGGCAATAAATATCTTGCACTTACTTTGAAGGCGCTGTTCAACAATAACCCAGAGAGGATCTTCAGGTGAGACTCTGGGAGTCGCTCAGTTTACGGGTTCATCATCAACCCACGATTCCTACAGCCGTCAGATTCATTGTGTTGGCCTGGGAAGAAGAGTTTGTGGAATCATATTCCAAATTTTCAAGGCTGTAGGCTTCACAGCGTAACTTTGTGCTGCCTGCCACACCGTTGTGTCGCACACAGTGTGCAGGTGCCAAACTGGTTGCCTTTGTTTGCAACTTTTACACTCAGTAACCAAGTACTCTAGCCAAGGAATGCCACCGCAGTTCACATACTTGGGGTCCGTGCCATTTATGTTGAACCAGCCATCCTAGCCTGCCGGTGGCTAGAAGGGGGTCTGGCTAAAGGCTTCTGTTACTTTTTCCCACAAAATGTTGTGTGCTTGCCATTGACAGAGTGCACCTTCCTCGCCTCGATGCAGAATAGCCCATTGGACAGCTGTAATACTGATACTTCCCTCACCAAATTGTAGTCAAGCATAATGGTGATGTGTGTTGAAGACACAGTGAAGTAACCCTTGAGCACTCATTCAACCTGTGTGGTGATTGGACGGATGCAATTTGTAGATCGCATTTGCTTGCCAGATGTTCACTGGCATGGGTTTAGTTGAAACTTTGCTCAACGAAGTAGGTCTGTGCCTCAATATCATCATAGCTGCCAAGGGCCCAGTAATTTAGTTGAGCATGCAGCTAAACTCCACTCCACCAGCTTTCACAGAATTTTTGCCGAACTCCGCGCTCCAAGTGAAGCGTTTAGTGGCAAAACTCCACAAACTCCAATGCCGGAGCAGAGTTTTCTGCCCACCCCTAGTCGTAATTATGATAAGAACTTGGGATCAAATTATAAGTTTAAAGAATTGACCAATGAATTACATTGCATATATGTGTGAATATACTTGTTTCTACCTTACAAGATGGCACTCATGTAACAATGAAGATACATGTCCTTTTTAATGTCCATGTAGTGCACAAAGGGTATTGAATGATAGTTCTGTCGTAAAATCAAAATGGGGCATTATCGAGAACAAAGTTTAGGCTGGAAACCAAAACGCATTGATTTGTTTTCTTGCCTTACAATAAATGTTGCAACTTTAAAGCAGCCTGGAGTGCCATGTTCGTACCGGGAACTGTATACTTGGATGTGTTTAACGGGGATTGCGCAAGAGCTGGGTCAGCGGCACCCCTGACTGTCTGGAAGTACCCCTCATCCACACCCTGGAGAATGTGTATATACATAAATATATATATATATATATATATATATATATATATATATATATATATATTTTCCACGGTTGGTGCCGGCGTTCAGGGAGAAACCAAACCCCACAAATGCTTCTCACCAAAACGTTATACGCCGCACTCCAGGAGCACTCCATGATCAAGACCTGTTTAGTCGAAACGCGTTGGTGATGGTGTGCTAAATAAATATCAGTGCAAAATAATCTCCTGGAGGGAGGTGTATAACGTTTAGGTGAGATATATATTTATATATATATTTACTGAAAAAAACAAAGGTTACAGGAATGTTATAGTTAGGCTCAGGTTTCAGTCATACAAAACCAGTGAAATTCGGTAGTTATAGTTAGCTGAGCTAACTATAACTCGCGCCTCTGCAAAGCACTGCTTATAACCTCACATATTACTCATGACATGGTCAGTGAAATCCCTGATGCCATCACTGATGGTATCTCAAGTGACATCACTGATGACATCATCCAGTGACTTTGAGTGTTTTTAAAAAGTTTATGAGTGTTAAATATATATACCAAGGTGTATTGGTGAATCAGTGGGTATATGAGTGCCTGTATGGATGATTCAGTGGGTGCGTGACTGACTGTATAAGTGAGTGATTAGGTATCTCAGGGAATGTATGGGTGAGCGACTGGTTGTGTGAATGTTTGTATCAGTCTGTCAGTTGGTCTCTAAGTGGCTGTATGGGTGTGTGAGTAGGTACGTGAGTGGCTGTATGGGTGATTGATTGGTTTTCTGAGTACCTATATGGGTGTCTGAGTGTCAGTGTGGGTGTGTGAGGATGTGTGTGACTGCCTGTATGAATGAATGAGTGGGTGAGTCAGTGGCTGAATGGGTAAGTGAGTATGTGTGCAAGGGGCTGTATGGGCGAGCAAGTGTGTGTATGGCTGTATGGGTGAGTGGATGTGTCAGTGGTATATGGGTGGGGTGAGTACCTGGGTATGTGAAAGGCATTATAGGTGAGTGATGGGGTATATAAGTGACTGTATGGGTGAGTGAGTGAATGTGAGAGTGACTGTATGGGTGAGTGTGTGCTTGTGTCAGTGACTGTATAGGTGAGTGAGTACATGTTAGTATCTGTATGAGTGAGTAAGTGGGTGTGTGTGTGTGTAACTGTATGGGTGAGTAAGTGGCTGTGTGATTGACTGTATGGGTGAGTGAGCAGGTGTGTGAGTTGCTCTATAGGCGGACTGACTCAGTGTGTGAGTGACAGTATGGGTGTATGAGTGGATATGTCAGTGCCTGTATTAGTTAGTGAGTGGGCATATGAGAGGCTGTATGGATGAGTGAGTGGATGTGTGTATAGAGCTATGAATCAGTGAGTGGGTGTGTAAGTAATGGTATGGGTCTGCAAATGGGTTTGTGAATGGTTGCGTGGGAGTGGGTGTATGAAAGTTTCTATGTGGTGTGAGTGGGTGTGTTAGTGATTTTGTCGATGATGTCATCAGTGATTTCACTTACAATGTTATTAGGGATGTAATATGTGAGATCATAAGCAGTGCATAGCAGGGGTGCAAGTTATAGTTAGCTCAGCTAAATATAGCTACTGAATTTCACTGGTTTTGTACAAGTGAAATCTGAGCCTAACTATAACATCCCTGTAACCTTTGTTTTTTTCAGTGAATTTCTATGGTTTTTTAAGTAGTAATGGCATTTGCAGGGTCGTGGAGAAAGGAGGCGTAACCTTCAAAGACCTCTTAGCAATCCCGCTGTGTGGAACTTACTGGAAGTAACAGGAGGGGCTGTTTGCTCCCAAGGACCCTCAGCAAGCAAGGGGACTTCATCCCCCAATTAGTAGTGCAGCAGGGGTAGAGTGGTAGAGAAAGGGGGTGGGGCTACGAAGACCTCTCAGCAATCTCGTATTGTGGGGCTTTTCTTAAGGTAACTGGAGGGATAGTTGGCCCACAAGGACGTCCTTGGGGGCCAACAACTCCACCTGTTACCTCCAGTAAGTCCCACACAGCACGATTGCTTAGAGGTCTGCGGAGGCCAGGATCACTTTCTCCACCACTCTGAAAACGCATCTCCTGGCACACTGATGTTTGGGGGATGAAGTACTCTTGGCTCCAGAGGGTCCTTGGGGGCCAACAAGCCCTCCTGTTATCTCCAGTAAGGCCCACACAGCAGGATTACAGAGAGGTCTTTGGAGGCCATGCCCCCTTTGTCCACCACTCTGCAAATGTGCCTCCTGGTGCACTGCTGCTTGGGGGATGAAGTCCCCTTGGCTCCATAGGGTCCTTGGGGGCCAATTACCCCTCCTGGTACCCCTAGTAAGTCCCACACAGTTGGATTGCTGAGAAGTCTTTGGAGGAAGCCCCCCCCTTTTCCACCACTCTGCAAATGCTCCTCTTGGAGCATTACTGGTTGGGAGATGAAGTCCATTTTACTCCTGAGGGTCATTGGGGGACAACTATCCCTCCTGTTATCTCCAGTAAGTCCCACACTGCTGGAATGCTAAGAGGTTGTTGGATGCCACGCCCTCTTTCTCCACCACTCTGCTTACCCATCTCACCAGCAGTGTGCCGAGAGGCACGTTTGCAGAGTGGTGTAACTATGGTTTTGTGCGTGTTAAATCTGAGCCTAACTATAACATTCCAGTAACCTTTGTTTTTTTCAGTGAATTCCTAAGGCTTTTTTAATTCTAGAGCCTAACTATAACATAACATCCCTGCAACCTTTGTTTTTTTTCAATGAATATATATATAGATATAGATATAGTAGAGTAGAGAAATACTTTATTCGGTTATGAATAACCATCAAAGTGTACACAGTCAAATGCAATAGTACGAACGCATAAGCACATAATACATAAAACATAATACGCATCGAACTCATTTTGGGAAAGTCTGTTTAAAAGAAGTAGCGTAAATCATCATAGTTTCCAACTATTATTTCCAATTCGTTATCACCTCTTAGAGAGGGTGTCTGAACTACCTCGTGTAATTTCTTGAACATCATTCCACCTGGCAGTATAAAATAATGTAATAAGTACTTAAGGTGGCCGTTCAAGGTGCAACAAGTGCTAGTGTGCAAGAAGCTAGATAGTCTAAAATAGAAATTTCATTACAACGAGATAAAAACAATTGGCTTTAAACTTATTGTTATCTTGACCTGAGCAGCGTTGAGGAATTTGTCATCTACAGGCTACCATATGCAGTTTCGAAGAGCAATAACATCTTGTGGTCGTTAAAAGGCAGTACATTAAAAACCATAAGGTGACAGTGAATAGTGCATATATACTAATGTGCAAAGAGCAATTCAGTAAGAAAAACATAGTTGGTTAACAATATCATAAATCATTAAACACTTAGCTTTAAAAATTTTGTTCTCTTAAACCAAACAGCTTGTAGGAATTTGCTGACTGCAAAGACTATTTTTAACAGTGTGTCACTTTTAAAAATCCTAAAAGCTGCCAAGTGACTGTAAGTACCCATATCACAACAGATGGGGGCTAGCCATTTACGACGTAAGGTACGATACTCAGAACAGAAGAATGATATATGTTTCTCATCTTCGTCATTCAGACCACATGCAGGACAAGTTATGAGATTTTGGTTTAAATACCATTTGCTTGTAAAAGACCGTAAAGGAAAAGATCCACAACAAAAACGTATATACAGACTCCTAGTTAATGGTGGGGATATTAAATCTAAAAACTCCTCAAACATAGGGGAATGCTTAAAATCTAATAACATGGTAGTTAGGGACCCACTTGAGTTGTTAGATACGTATCTCTCATTTACATAGGCCCAGTATCGGCCTTTCATCATTTTAAGACCGTTTTTTACAAATGGTAGTTGGGTCATGCCAAAGACTCTGCATCCCAAGTTTACCAAGCCAGCCTAAAACAGATTTAACCCATGGGATGTTCCTAGCTCCTGGGGAATTTAGTAGATCTATCAGTGCGTCTTTGTAGACTCCATGTTCCGGTGTGGTCCAGAGTCGGACCCAGTGGAATAGGATTTTTAAGACAGCTAAATCAGTGACTCTTTTAATGCTAACATCAAAATACATAGGGGTAAGGGGTGAGCTGGATGGTAAGCCAAGCAATTTCCTAATGAAATTGTTTTCAGCAGTTGTCAACAAGTGAGAGTTGGCATAACCCCAGATTTCGGCCCCATAAAGCGCCGCTCCCTGAGCTGTAGCACAATAGGTTTCTAGGGCAGGTGAAATTATGCGGGACAATGTTTGATTATAGAACCTTAAGATGGCATTAGATCTGTGTTCTAATATTGAAGTACTTTTATTCATTTGGCTTGTCCACCTTAGATTGTCCATAAGTCTAACACCCACAGTAGTCAAAGCTATGTACTCTATCGAGAACCTCTCTACCTACACAGACAGTGCAACTTTTCTTTTTAGTCTTCTCAAACACCATGTACTTGGTTTTACTTAAATTTAATTCTAGACCCCTAGACTTACAAAAAATGTATTGATTAAAATTTGAAGACCCATAGATGTTTTGGAAATAAGGAGAGAGTCATCTGCAAAAAGGAGAATTGGTATCTTTCTACTATTCAAAGCCGGGGAATCATTTCTACAATGCTCTAAGACTTCTACAACATAGTTAATGTACAGAGAGAACAAAGTAGGTGCCAGGACACAGCCTTGGCGAACTCCTCTCTCAATGGGGATACGATCCGTTAATTCTCTATTGGGGCCACAGCGAACTTGGGCATAGTTGTTTACATGCAGTTTGTTTAATAAATAAACTACATTGCCTGGGACCCCCAGATTCATCAAGGCTTGCCATAGGTTTGGGCATGGAATAAGATCGGAACGCTGCTCTAAGGTCAATAAAAGCCACATAAAGTTTTTGGTTCTGTAGTAAAACATATTTCCAGTATAAGACAGCAAACCTAAAAATCTGACATGTAGTACTAATCTTCGCTCTAAAACCAGCCTGAAGGGGAGACAAAATTTCATTAGTATTTACCCAGTCAAGGACTCTCTCTGAAATTTGCTTAGCAAAATTCTTTTGAGCATTATCAGTAAGGCTAATTGGCCTATAGTTTGATGGTTCACAAGCATCGCCTTTTTTATGTATTGTTATAATTTCGGCTCCAAGCCAAGAGCCTGGCACCATTCCTCCGGCTGCTATGGCATTTGACAATATATTTAAGTATACAGACCAGATCAAGGGCTCGGATTCATACAACTCTCCTGGAATTTTATCCGGGCCAGGGGCTTTGGCAGATATCAGCGAGTCAATCGCTCTGGTTGTGTCTTCTAGACTGAAAACAACAGGGGCGGTAGAGTCCAGACCTATGTGAACATTAGAATTGTTGTTGCTTCTAAAATCATGTGGATCCCCTGGGGCATAGAGAGTAGAGAAATGCGCCATCCATTTATCCTGTGGAAAGTTATAACGATGTGACTTAGACTTATCCAACTTCGTTTGGGCCACAAGATGCCAAAATAGTCTAGTATCATAAATTTTGCTGGCGTCCAAAATATCTTGCCATAGTTTGTTGTCCCAACTCTTTTTGCCTTAGTCAGAGTTGTCTTATAGGTAATTCTTGCTCCTTTAATCCTAGCACGGTCACCCTCGATTATACCCTTCCTTAGAGATAGCTTTGCTACATTGTATGCTTGGTCAAACCATTTTTCAACCTTAACAGGGTTACGATTCTCAATAGGGATATCTTTGTAAAAAAACTTTCCGTAGTGCTTCAAACAGACCAATGTGTATATTTAAAATGGGAATTTCATGCTCACTAAGTCCCACATATTTCTCCAAGTGCCTTTCAAAAAGTCTATAAATCTGCATGTATAATGTTTTATTTGACATTACATTCGGCCATGAGACATAACGGCGATTCTTTGTTACAAGAGGGTCTGGTGCTATAGTTTTATAAAGATTATTTTCTTGCCTCAGAGAATCACTTATCAGTGACACTTCTAGTGAATTGTGGTCACTGTCATATCAGGCGAGAGTGACATCTCAACAGACGGGGCACCAGAACTGACAGCTGGGCACCACGAGATGGTACAAGAGCTTGGAGAGTGTACTTGAATATATCGCACATTAGTATACGAATCCCTCTGAAAGGAAGAGGGACGTTGAGCAACTGGCCACACAGTTCCAGTGGTGGCTTGTATATTTTCAATTTCTCTTTTTCACTTTGACCACTTTTTGCAGAGTGACTTTACACTTTAGGTCCTGACGAATGCCTTTAGATCCCTTTAGGGGACCCACGAGTGGCAGAAACATGTTCACCTTATGAACTAGGGTATATCTGTTGAATCCCTAATACTCTTGCTTTTTAACTATGTCACTGAGACCACCTAATAAACTTTCAGTGGACTCAACTAGACATTTTTAAACCACACCTTATCACCCTTCCCCGCACTCTGCCCCTCATTCATCTGTACTTCTTACGCTCATCTACTGAGATACCACCTCTGCTCCTCCCCTTGGGGAGTCGTAGCCCACACTACGGTGTGAGGAGGGAACCCATATGATGAAGCATGACACCTAACGGTGAGTGAGGGTTCTTGTCCTGAGGGAATACTCCCCTCTTTTTCTACATAGTACTCGGTCTTCATCTTTCTCCTCTCTCCTCTTCTCCTGACACATAGCCAGACATACTTCTTTGTGAATAGTATTCTCTTGAGGGATCAGTACCCTCTGGCTTTCAAAGATCCTCCAAAGATCCCAAGTGTGTATATGATAACTTTCTAAAAGTGGCATTTTCAGAATTGTGAGTTACATTCTGACTTTACCATTAAAAAGGGTTTTAAATTGCAATTCTTTAGAGACCAAACTTGACTTTCTTACCTGCTCCCAATTGAAAGCTACCACTTATTAGATGTAATAAGGTAACACAATGTTATCCTATGGGAAAGGTAGGCCTTGCAGAAGAGAAAAAACTAATTTAAGAGTTTTTACCACCAGAACATGTAAAACTTAAAAGTACATGTCCCCCTTTTTAAACACACTGCACCCGGCCATTTAGGGCCTACCATAAGGGTGATCTATATGTATTAAAAAAGGAAAGGTTAGTCTTGGCAAAAGGTTTATTTTGCCTAGTCAAAATGACAGCTTACAACTGCATATACAGGCTGCAATGGCAGGCCTGATATAGCTTTAAGGGGCTTAACATTCAGCAAAAACAGGAGGAGTAAGGCAAAAAGTTTGGGGGAAGACCACCCTAAGGCTGACAGTAGCCTTATCTGTTCTGGCTTCTCAATATAATTGTTAAAATGAAATAAAATTCATGAGTCATGGGACAAAGAAATCCTTTACATTCTGATAACACATTGGAGACAGACTACCTTCTATCTTTCTTTATGTAGGAGGCCACCCTTTCAATATACAGTATCACTTAGGTCAGAGAGATCTAAACGTCTGCTTAATGCAGCCTCACTTAGATAAGAGGCACCCAATCTTTTCAAATATTGGAATGCCTGGGCCAAGTGAATCGCATCCACATGGAAGACAACCTATGTCAGGGTCACATACAATAGAACCTGGGAGAGGATCAGTAAATCCTATCCTTTCACAGAAAATCTTCATCAGAGGATTTTTGATCATCTTCAAATAAAGAGGCATCTGGTTTACAGGAACTCTATCCCATCTCCATACAGGAACCCCAGGGCCCTGGAACAATATATCTATCAACATAGTGGAGCAACTTTGCAAAGGGGATTTCACTGCACGCAGCAATACATGGGCCAGTGGCCACTGGAAATCCTCTACATAGGGAGAACCTGGACAAGACTGCAATAGTCAACCAACATAAAGAAACCCATTTTATGGGAACATTCTTCCATGAATTGGGGAGCATTTACAACAGGACGTTCACCATCCTCCCAACATCTGGCTGCAAATGGTTCAGGGGCAATTATTCCCCTCCTCAAAGAAGCACTCCATCAGGAGGCACTTGAGCTTTTTGCATACGGAAGCCTCTGGATCGTGGAATATGAGAACAGCCCACAAAGATGAACTTGAACTTATATATTGCGGAGTTTGAGTCAGACTGCAAATGAAAATCTCCACATGCTGCAGAGCCTAGGTCAGGAATCATGAGGTCACAAACAGGAAAAAGTCAATGACAATGAGTGAGCCAGACTCTCCACATACAGGAGAACATGGGTTAGAGGGTTCCAAATTCTTTTAAAAAGAGGAGACCCAGGCCAAGGGACACCCAATAAGCTCCACACATAGGAGAAAATGTGTCAAGATCATATGAGTCTATCTACACATAAGGGAGTGTATCTCAGGCCCTATTTCAAGTTCTGGAGACTTGAGGTCGGGACCCATCAGACACCTTTTCGCATGCAGGTGCACCAGGGTCAGGAGCCAACTTATTGCCCTCACATAGAGAATCTTCATTTCCAGGGAGCATCTGATGCAATGTAGATCTAGAAGCACCAAAGTCTGGAGACATACTGTATCCTCCACCTACAGTTGTGGTTGGGTCAGTAATCACCCGTGGTAATCTGTGAAGCCCATTGCAGCAATTTGAGCTGAGCAGTGTGATGACCTACAGCAGGTCATTGCCATGGACACAATAGTCCATATCATTCAGATACAAAGAGTAAAGCAACCCCTTCCTCCCCTTCCCCCAAAAGCCTGATTCAGTCTACACAGATTGACCGCTTGGAATCAAGAGCAGATCATAACTCTAAAATGCAGACAGGGAAATAGCTATCAATTGTGCAGTAGCTAAAGTGGCACTGGGGATTAGGAGTTTGAGGGGCCCACTTTGCCCCAGTTAGTGACTGTTTTTCCCTACCAAACTAGAGGATGGAGGGACCAACTTCCTTGCTTGCCTTGTGCCCCTCTATAATTATCACTAAGCCACATTGCCTAAGTATGTGTACAATGTGCGATGGGGTAGTTTGCTTTGATGCAGCCTGCACCTGGTGTGGATATCTGATTGGTATCAAGGAGGTTAGAGGTTGATGGCGCCTCAGTCTAGGGGTTTCCCCAACTTTTTCTCCCACCCTACCTCACTCAAACCCTTGGACGAGCTTGTAGTCTTGGAGTCAAGAAACTACACACAAAGGAGACTTTCTACATCTAAGTAACTATGGGCCTGCTTTATAGTTTGACGGAGAGGTTTCTTCGTCGCAATAGAGATGGAGTACTCTCTCCGCCAAACTGAAGGTCCACCTCATTTAGAGTCTGGTGGCCTGAAACAGTAAGGACCATCAGAGGGTTGGCCATTAGTCCATCCACCCTATTTAAACTGGGCGGCCTAATGGCCAGGTTTCACTATCTGTCACCACCATGTAAAACCTAGTGGTAAGGGACATTGAAAACTGCTCAATGACCACACCACCATGGGGGCAAGCCCCATGGTGAGGGGTATCATTGTTGTGGCGGTCCCTGCGCTTGCCCCCTGGTGGCCGCATGTAAATGCGGGGTGGTGCTGGTGATTCCTGCGATGGCCGCAGGTAAGAGCGGAGGATGGGAGGAGAGCACTGCCCCCAAAACTCATGCCCCCAGGGCGGATCGCCCCCAGCTCCCCTTGCTACGCAACTGGCTCCACAATGTTGACAGTGTCGTCTGTCCAAACTCTCAATGCATTTACCGGAACAGCCTTGGCAGTAGATCCTGTAAATGTAAGGCATGTCCACTGGGGAGGTGGACATCTCAAGATTTAATGGGCAGGTACTCCCCAGGGTGACGGAATACATACTCATCCACCAAACTGTACATAAGGACCTATATCACTCAGCGCCCAAGAGAGGGGAAGTTAAGAGGTAAAGGTATGTAGGTGACAGATAATGAGGTAAAAACTTGAAAGGGCTCCAGGAATAAACATCCCAATCCAGAAACGATCTCCTTACCTTACCCAAACTCTTTAATCATGGCCCAAAGGCCAAGTTATGGATATGTTGCAAAAGTAAATGCTGAGGAAAAATGGCTGAATTGTTTTTCCACCAGTTGCATTCTACTACATTGCGGACAATTCCTTCATAATTTGTGTAATCCCCAAGCTCAAGGGATGGCTATGCTTTGAGGACATAGACAAGTTGCAAAAGGAAAGTGCACAATTTTTAACTACTTTTTGTGACACAATGAGGAGTTTATAAGGGCAAGAGTCAACTCAAGCTGAGAAGGGAAATCAAGGCACATGGTAATCGAGTGAAAAATTAATAAATGATAGAGATGATTCAAGGCCAGAAATCAGCAGAAACTGAGGCACAAAGAGGTATGAGAAGCAGTGGCGGCTCCTCCGCTAAGGCGGAAGAGCGTCACCCCACTGAGCAGGTAAAAAAAAAAATGATAATAACTCATGGTTATTATCATTTTATTTTTCCCCTTGCTCAGCTGGGTAGGGGCGAGCTGCTCTGCTCACAGAGCAGGGCAGGGGAGGAGTGGTTTGCCTACTCCAAGCATTCAGGACAATTTGAGCGGCCATCTCGGGCCGGTCAAACCGTCATGCGCACTTTACATGTTCTCCATGAAGGCTGCACTACAGCCAGCATGGAGAACATGCTCAGCCTCTCATTCTCTGGCTGAGTGCCGATCCATGGTGTTCAGACCAATCACAGCGCTGCATCGGGAGACTGGGAGACAGGTGATTCCTGCTTCCTGCCCTGGAAGCGGGCAGAAGTGTGGAAAAGTATGTCTGTTATCTTTCCATTCGCTCCACCATTTTGCGCTTCACCCTTCATTACTGACCTTCTCTCTGTATCACAAACGCTCTGGGGCTTCACTCTTGATTTGCCTCATTCCTGCATGGACGCCCACGCCCTGTCCGTGCCCCGGCCTGTCACAAACTGACCAACTCATGCCCAACCAGTCGGACAGGGAGTTTCCCAGATGCTTATCGTCTTCACCCTGCGCACTACGCCCTGCAGGGGCCCAACAGCTACCATCTGCTGACTTATCAGATTGACCTCTGCTTGTTGTGTAATTATGGTTTTCGCCTATGCCCTGCAGGGGCCCAACAGCTACCATCTGCTGATTTATCAGATTGACCACTGCTTGTTGTGTAAATATGGGTTTTTGTTTGTTCTCCTTACACGCACAGGGTGGGGATGAAGGGTATATAAGATGCGGAACCAAAGTACTCAGCAGACTGCCTCCTCAGACAGCTATGGGTGTCTGTTGCTGATGCTCTCTCTCTCATGAGATCAAAATAAACATCTTTTCTCTCCGTACTCCAGTGTTGGTCTCAATTTGTATTCCGGACCCATGGACGAAGGGTGACCCTGCACCTTTGGGTGGTCTTCTGAGGAGACCCCCAAATCCACAATTGGCACCCAACGTTGGGCCCCATCAGTGACGCAGCTGCCCGGTCGAGGGGTCCCGACGAGGAAGTTGAACGGACGGGGGTGGGGTATACCTACGCGAAAAAGACCCTCGTCCTCGTAGCCACCACCTGACCTTCACTACATCTGAAAAGACCCCCGCAAGTGGCGCCGGTCCTGACTCGGGCCCCCGATAGACTTGGACGATCCTTGCAGTAAAGAGACCGCCTGGAGAACGAGACAAAGGATTCTGGTATGGTCGCTGGTTTGAGACACCTTTTTGTTGTTCGTTTTTGTTGTCTGGGTCTCGTTCACTCTTTGGAAAAAGTGAAGGTAGACGGGTAATGTGGACTTTTTGTCCGACTTAGAAACTTGTAAAAGACGTTTTTTTTCTGTAAAGATAACATAGAGAAACATGCCCGTGTTTAGTAAATTTGTACGATGGTGCTGTTGTTGCACATGTAGCTCAAAGTTGTTGGAAGAAAGTCAGCCAGCCCCCCCGGAGGGTACCCCGAGTAAGGATATGTACGTAAGATATGGTATTTCTCCCATAATATATAACTCATTGTGGCACAAATACACATCTAAAGATATAGAGACCCAGTGGCCCATATACGGTTCTTTGGAAGCACAAGAAATTGAGACTGTAGAAATACAACTCCATAGACGAAGGTCGCGACAAGATATGTTTGACGCCCTAGGCCAATGGAAAAAGGAGGGAGCTGAGAGAGAAAGAAGGGCCCAGGCGAGGCTACAGAAAAAGTCTAGAAAAAACGATAACCAGGCGTTGATAGAATTACAACAAGAAAAAGTTGCGTCCAACATCGCATGTGCGGATAGGGAACGCAGGTTGAATGCGTCTGGTCAGTATCCTGTGCGTTATGCGCCACTAGCGCGAGCGGACCCCCATGAAGAGGAACTCCTCCTCCTCCCGTTACTGCCACCATATCATGTCCCTCACATTCCCCATGCCCCCCGACAGATGGACGAGCAAAGACACCCCGAGAATGCTCAGCCCCCACCTCCTGATCTCACTGCTCCTCCCGCCCAAATTGACACTGAACCAACGCCCTCTGCCCGATCCCGAATACCTCGTGTCACCCAAACGGAAAGACTTGCCCTTGAAGGCCTAGCCCGCACCTGCCTGGAGGACCGTTCCACCCCGAATCAGATTCGCGCCATTTACGAAGCCTATACACCACCACAGAAGGGTTATTTCCTACAACGATTTGTTTATGAACTGTTCTCCCTGTATGAGAAATGCTACAGAGTAACGCCAGAAGAGCATGTTAGAGGATTGTACCGTAAGCTGATAGAAGGGCGAGAAAGTGTTGAAGAAAGCCACAATTTGTTAGCACTAATGCTACAAATGATGGAAGGTCTAAGAAGGAGCGAGGACGGGGAGGAAAAGTTACCAGTAGTAGAAGGCGCAGTAGGAGGCCACATGGCGCCAATAAGAGAGGCTGCCCCAGTTTTTGTCCCTGCTCGAGGACAGGGTACTGCTGAGGGAGTAGATAGTCCGGATGCGAAGAGCAGGACGTTATATAACTGGGTGTATACTCCATGGCTTCGAGCTGATGTCCTGGCTTTTAAAAAGGACCTGCCTGACCCCTGGAAGAATCCTACGGGATTCTACGAAGGGCTGGACACGGTTATTACCACTTACACAATGACACTAACTGACATAGATCAGTTCTTTGGATTAATCCTGCCGCCAGATATTTGGAGGCCCATAAGGAAAGTTGACGATGAGGCCTCGTTCGGACATAAGTGGGAAGATTTGGCGACAATGGATAGGGACAGAAAACCAGGTGAAAGGCCTGCAGAAGCAATCTTAGCACTACCAGGTAACATAGTGAAGAAGTTGAAGGCAACAATTCCGGCCAGGAAAGTAGATTGGACAATCATCACGGCTTGTAAGCAAAAATCTGAGGAAACCACATCTGACTACTTCTCCCGCCTCAGCCAGGTGTTCATTGACTATAGCGGACAGGACTCGACAACTGAGACAGGCCGACACTTGCTAGTTCAGACTTTTGTTAAAGGATTGTTGCCACCCATTTCAACCAAGTTACAGAGTAGTGAAAGTACATGGCCAGCGTCCACGCCAGCACAAATATTAACGATTGCCCAATATTATGAACATTTGCAGAATAAAATAGAAGAGGAAAAAGACAAAAAGAGGAGAGACTTAAAAGAGAAGGTAATGCTGTCTCAAATAAGTACTAGAGGAGGGGGTATGAATAGAGGGCCACAACCTTTATACCAACCTGCAGCTGCTAGGATACACCAAACTCCACGCCAATTGTCCCAGGATCAATGCGCGTACTGTAAAGAGACGGGCCACTGGCGCGCAGATTGTCCTCTTTTACAGCGAAATACCATGGGTCGGGGAAGGGGGCTGAGTAGGGGGAGGGGAAGAGTCCCACCATCCAACGAACAACGCACCAATGTCTACGATAACAATAGACAGGCTTTTGCACACGATTTCACAATTGACCACTTCCCCGACAGTGAATTTGCATGAGACAGCCAGGGACAGGGAAAGGAACCAGTGGAACTTCCAGTCGATCAATCAGGCCCCTATGTCACAGCTTCAGTGGTTGGAACTCAGGGAAAATTCTTGGTCGACACAGGGGCATCTAGAAGTGCCCTCTCACAAAAACTGATTCCTAGGGCACCCCTGTCTGGCTTATCGGTCACATCCGTTGGATTTGACGGCACGCCCTCCACCAACCCCCTTTCTACTGAGGTGCCACTGGACATACACGGAAACACAGTAATGGCATCTTTTCTGCTCTCCCCAAATTGCCCAGATAATTTGATGGGCATTGATCTCTTAAAACATTACAGAGCCACCATTCGCTGTTCTCCCCAAAATGTCTGAGTAATATTGTTTGACAATAATTGTACCCCCGATTATGAATCCCATTTTTATTGTCTCACTGAGTCTGAGCAGCAGGACTTGTCCCAATTACCCGACGCCCTGTGGGCCGTAACGGACACCGACGTGGGGGAAATTGTGATGGACCCTGTCAAAATAACAGTAAAACAGAATGCGCATCTTCCCCGCCTCCCTCAATATAAAATTCCTGCAGATGGCGAAAAAGCCCTCATGACTATAGTGCAGGATATGATTGCAGCTGGGGTAGTTGAGGAAGTCCAGTCCAACATCTGCAATAGTCCTATCCTCCCAGTTTTGAAACGTACGTCCACCTCTGAGAAAATATACCGTTTTGTCATTGACCTTCACGCAATTAACAAAATAGTGGTCCCGCAATATCCTGTTGTGGTTTCTGACATAACAACTATATTAACAATGACCCATCAACTGCTACCACCTTCACAGTGATAGACCTCAAGAATGCCTTTTTCTCCATACCAATCCATCCAGATTCCCGATACCTCTTTGGCTTCACCCTCAGGAACAGATCCTACCGTTTCTGTAGGGCCCCCCAAGGGTACACTGAGAGTCCGAGCATATACAGCCAAGCCCTTAAACAACAGCTGGATCAGATAAAATTACCACCTGGCACTGCCCTCATCCAGTACGTCGATGACATACTTCTGGCTGCAGACACTCCTGCCCTGTCCCACACCGCATCACTTACTACTCTAAACTTTTTGGCGTCACAGGGCCATAAGGTGTCCAAGAATAAGCTACAGTATTGTAGACAGCAGGTGACCTACCTCGGCCATCTGCTGTCTAAGGAGGGACGTACCCTCACACCTTACCGCATCCAAACAATACTATGCCTTCCTTCTCCTACTACCCAAATTGGTCTCACTTCCTTTTGTCGTCAATGGATTCCATATTTTTCCCTCATAGTTAAGCCACTCCTTGCTTTACTTACAAAAGACACACCCACCCCTCTCCCTTGGACACATGAACATGACCAAGCCTTTCAAGACTTACGCCACGCTCTTTGCTCTGCACCAGTACTGGGCACACCTGACTACTCTAAACCCTTCTGCCTCTACACCCATCAAACGCTTAGGATGCGCTCTCTCAATCCTGACCCAAGTTCACGGCACCAAACAACGCCCATGCGCCTACTTCTCGGCCACTCTAGACCCTGTGGCCCGAAGTCTGCCCCCTTGTCTTAGAGCGGTCGCGGCTGCGGCCGTCTCCATATGACAAAGTGAGGGAATTGTTTTGGGATCCAAATTGACGGTATTAGTTCCCCACGCAGTCGACATATTACTGAACCAGACCAAGACACAACACCTCACTAGCGCACGACTGACAGGATACGAACTTACGTTGTTAGCACCCCATGTCACGCTAAAGCAATGTACGACCTTAAACCCCGCCACACTCCTGCCCACACCAGATTCAGACGCCACAAACATTCCACATGACTGCCTCTTTCAAACAGAACAGACTAAGGGGCGGGTGGATTTGAAAGACATCCCTCTCACGGAACAAGATGGGCAATTGTGGGTGGACGGGTCTTGTATTAAACCATCAGATGGTACTATATCTGCTGCCTATGCCGTCACTACTACCAACACCGTTGTTGAAACTGCACGCATACCTCAGAAATCGGCCCAGGCAGAAGAGCTTATAGCTCTCACCCGCGCTTGTATCCTTAGCCAGAGTCTCGCTGTCACCATCTTTACCGACAGCCAATACGCATTTGGAGTAGCCCAGAGTTTTGGTATCCTCTGGAAGGAAATAGGGTTCCTAACATCCCATGGTACACCCATCCAACATGGTGACTTAGTAACTGCATTGCTCCAAGCCTTGACACTGCCCCAAGCACTAGCTATTGTTAAATGCAACGCACACAAGAAAGTCACAGACGAAATAGGACTAGGAAATGCCTTTGCTGACGAGACAGCCCGGGCTACTGCACAAGAAAGAGCACATACCACTATGTACATAGTAAAATCCCAAGCAGAGAAGTGGCATGACGTTAGACAACAGATTCGGGATATCCAGTCTACTGCCACTCCTGGAGAACTTCAACAATGGGAAAAAGAGGGCATGCTCGAAAGAAGAAAATTGTTGGCGATCCAAGGACACAAAGCTTTGGAAATTGCCAAATGCCTATCTCCTCCCATTGCTGAACATGACTCATTTACCGGCCCACACCAATGCTGCCACCATGACTAAAATATTACAGGAAGTGTGGGATAACAACCAACTCCGGTCTACTGCCACCAGGCTGGTCCAACAATATTTGGTTTGCCTCCGCTACAATGTAGGAAAAGGGACTCGGGTACCACGGGCAGGATATGCCATCCCTACATCACCCTTCGAAGTCCTGCAGATGGATTATATCCAAATGGAACGATGCAACAACCTTAAATATGTTTTGGTGGTTGTTTGCGCGTTCAGCAAATGGGTGGAGGCCTACCCGGTCAGAGACAACACTGCCCTAACTACTGCCAAGATATTGTTAAAGGAGTTTTTTCCCCGCTACGGCCTTTGCCGAGTCCTCTGGAGTGACAGCGGGAGTCACTTCATTGGAGAAGTAGTCAGGCACATCTTAGCGGGATTGGGGGTTCAACAGAAATGTCATGCCGTCTTCCACCCCCAATCGGCAGGCCTAGTGGAAAGATACAATGCCACGATCAAATCTAAATTAGCCAAAATAGTGGAAACTACAGGGCTCAGATGGCCAGATGCGTTGCCACTGGCCCTTCTATCAATAAGATCTGTCCCGCATTCTCGCACCTCGTTGACCCCATACAAGGTGGTTTTTGGACGCCCAATGAACATCTGGGGCTTGCCCCCTGCTACCACATTGTCTGATTCCCCTTGTGAATTGCTGAGTGATTATTTGTCTGTACTTACACGAACTTTGTCCTCCATTCATCAACAGATCCAGGAAGCATTGCCTGACCGATCTACTGGGCCGGGACACACCATCCAACCTGGTGATCACGTGATGATAAAGAATTTCGCTCGCAAGAAAACGTTGGAACCCCGGTGGAAGGGTCCCCTGCTAGTCCTCCTGACAACTAGAATGGCCCTGCGAGTGGAAGGCAAGAAATCCTGGATACATGCCGTACATTGCCGGAAGGTCCCCAGTATCACCCAAACTGATCCCACCTTGTCCACCTACAAGGAAGTATTAACGTGCGGCCCCCCTGTGTATGGCCTCCAAGAACCAGAACTCGAATTATTCGAAGATAACACCGTGCCAACCAAAGAAGGATACAACTTCCGTCCACGCACGGCCTCTGGAGCTCCAGCGACCGGACAGGTTAGGTGAGCCAAAAGTCGCAGGGCGGTAGTACAGGCTGGAAGGGTGGATTGGTACTCCTTGTAGTGGGGTACCGAGAAGCCTAGCCAGTGAAGCAACCACCAGCTACCGGCGGCGCGTAGGGCTCAACTTTCCTCTCCAACAGCTGTAGAGCCCAAAAGAAGACTGATTATGACCAATGACGAAACAATGGAACTTTCCAACAAGAAGATAGCATCATGTAACAAACTGCATAATAACAGGTCAATCGCTTTGACGACAGTTCTCTTCCTTACTATTATCTTCGCCATCCTCTTCTGGATCATAGAGGAAGGGGCACCAGCCAAAGATACCATATTGCCATCTGATGCCACGCCTCCTGAACACTCCCATGTCTCCTTATCCCCTTATCTCCAAAATAGGCGACAAGAGTTTTGGAACAACACCTTCATCCAAATGTTGAATCAACATAATGCGATATTGAATAAAACGAACTGTTGGGTCTGTGGTCTCTTGCCTCACTCCACGGAAAATAACATACCCTTCCTCCCTTACTCTTACTCTTGCTGGATCCTCTTGGATCCTCTTGCGCTGCCTGGATGTCGCTCATCATGGGCGCCCATCGGTCCAATGGCCTTGCCGATATCGTTCTCCAACAATTGCAAGATGAGTTCTGGAAGAACAAAACGGGCAACGCTGTTTGTCCAACTAACAATTCTACATGCATGTCTGAGAACGAGAAGGAGGAAATGCTGGTATTCAACTCTACCAATAGACCTCACTTCTCCAGCTTCAAAGCAAGGACACCCGCCAAGCGGACGCCACCGCTAGCTGTTGTTCGCATTCCTGGACTTGTATGTATCAGAGGCTTAGGTACTGAGTACGTTGGGGACAGCTCTTGTACCATAACAACAACTCTGAACAGGGCATCTCCACCGCCCCTTGTTGCCTCCCCAAGCACCTATTTCGTGTGTGGGACAAAGGCATACACCTGGCTTCACAAAAACTGGGGAGGCACATGTTATATAGCTTTCCTCCTTCCCCCTGTCTATATTGCTTCTCCTCTTCATCATCGCGCCCGCCGCAGCAACGATGTGGTCGACCAGACAGACACCACCTCTCAACAATTCCTGGATGCCATGAAGGGCTTCCTTCCCTTCTGGGGACCCATGGCAAACAGCTGAGCCATTCGCCACCTCACCAGAGTCATGGAAGCCACCGTCAACATCACAGCTGGTATTTTGGCCAACAACACTGCAGAGCTCCAAGCGGTACGCCTCGTCACTCTACAAAACCGCATGGTCCTTGATGTTATCCTAGCTGACCGCGGAGGAGCATGCCGCATCATCGGCACCAGCTGTTGCGTGTACGTCCCAGATCATTCCTCATCTGTCTACGAGGCTATTTCCACGCTTCATCAAATCGCCTCTGATCTCCATCAAGACACCGGCCCATGGTCCCTTAAGTTCCTGGATATGGCAACTTCTCCTGACATGGGGATGGAAGGTCCTAATGATTATCCTAATACCTCTTGCATTGATCTTCTTTTGCTGTCTTTGCCTTCAATGTGGTCCCCCACTCTGCGGTCTCTGCGCAAAGGCTATCAAGCCAGTCCCCGTAAATGCACATGTCGAGAACGATAAAATAATGACTGAACGCGAGACACAGCTATTGATGAACATTGTAATCGACTAAAAATGGTTTCGCTTATTGCAAAAGGAGGGACTGTGGAAAAGTATGCCTGTTATCTTTCCATTCGCTCCGCCATTTTGCGCTTCACCCTTCATTACTGACCTTCTCTCTGTATCACGAACGCTCTGGGGCTTCACTCTTGATTTGCCTCATTCCTGCACTGACGCCCACGCCCTGTCCGTGCCCCGGCTTGCTACAAACTGACCAACTCATGCCCAACCAGTCAGACAGGGAGTTTCCCAGATGCTTATCGTCTTCACCCTGCGCACTACGCCCTGCAGGGGCCCAACAGCTACCATCTGCTGACTTATCAGATTGACCTCTGCTTGTTGTGTAATTATGGTTTTCGCCTACGCCCTGCAGGGGCCCAACAGCTACCATCTGCTGATTTATCAGATTGACCACTGCTTGTTGTGTAAATATGGGTTTTTGTTTGTTCTCCTTACATGCACAGGGTGGGGATGAAGGGTATATAAGATGCGGAACCAAAGTACTCAGCAGACTGCCTCCTCAGACAGCTATGGGTGTCTGTTGCTGATGCTCTCTCTCTCATGAGATCAAAATAAACATCTTTTCTCTCCGTGCTCCAGTGTTGGTCTCAATTTGTATTCCGGACCCGTGGACGAAGGGTGACCCTGCACCTTTGGGTGGTCTTCTGAGGAGACCCCCAAATCCACAGAAGAGAACACAGAGGAGGCAAAGACAACGGCGGGCAGCTGCGGCAGACAGGTAAGTGAGTATTTAAATTTTCAATAAATTCCCTCCTCCCCCCTTCCTGTGACCCCCCCCTCCACTGCCTTCAAATACCCACTGCCACTGATGAGAAGTGGGCACATGATAGATTACTAAAACACCCAAGTGGTGAGCAACAATCAGAGTCCTCAAAGCACTGTGGCTAGCAATTAGGAGATGATGCCCGTTACGTACTCCCTCCTAATTGCAATTCGAAATGGATCACAAAATCCATTCTGAGTCTGAAAGGCTTTAAATTGGTTTAATACATTGCACATACAATGATCTTGTGAATCGCAGGGTTAGAGTTTAGTATATCAGCTCGTTGTCACATGTTCAGAAAATGAATAGCACACATGCTAAGGAGAAAGAAATATGACTACCAGCAGTCACATCTATTCACGAAACAGTAGAAATACCACAAGGCTAGAATTTAACTCTAGCTTACAAGGGTGTGAAAATGGGCAAGATAGAAAAAATGGGACAAGCAGACCATTAGGGGAATGCCTCATGGACAGGGTTCAAGAGTCAACACACTCTCAGTAAGAGCACAAAATTGACTTGGAAGTCGAAGGGTACAGGTTGGAAATCCCTATTTCGTTTCCTCTCCTTCTTCGATGTGTACACTTCTCTGACTAGACAGTGACCTTTGCTGAGTAAGTAAAATAGTGAAGGCCATGAGACAGGAGAAAAACAGAGGGGAGAATGGACGGCAAATCAAAAACGTTGAACAAGAGGGAGAAGGGAGTTAGAGATGAGGTAGAGTGATTGATGAGGCAGGAGAGAGATGTGAGGTTGCCAGAAAGAAGTATACAGAGAAGTGAAAAAAGGAAGAGGTAGGCAAAGAGAGCTTGAGAGAGAGAGTTAGGGTTTTAGAGAGAACTAGAACTAAAGACAAACAAATATAGATAGAGGGACAAGTGTGTACTACACTATGGGTGGGCGAAGTTGGTGGAGTACCACTACTACTCCATGGAATTCTTAGTTCCATCTCATCCCAATTAATAAAACAGAAACTTCACATACCTTTGATAAAACAAGTAAATCTATCTTTACATGCTAAAATGCATATAGTCATCTCACAAAAGTGAAAAAGAACATATGGCAAGCAGTTAGAGAGGTGATGATTTTGGGGTCCTCCCTAACCTAGGGAGAGAACCAAGCAGATGTCTTGAACACAAAGAGCACATCATGCTGAACGATTCGGTGGTAGTCCCATTCTCCTATTCACTGCACTCTAGAATCTCACCCCATAATGCTTTGCTGGGCCTTTGGTTGGCATTGTATTGTTGCCCATAACTTTGCTTTGGGGTGGTCCTAGGAGGATGGGACCACCACCAAATCGTTCAGCCCTAGGTTAGGGGGGACTCCAAAATCATCACCTCTCTCATTGCCTGCTATTTTTCAAAGCTCACTTTTGTGAATTGGTTATATGCTTTTTAGCATGTAAAGGTAACGTTATTTTATCAAAGGGTTGTGGGTGCAGTAGCTAACTCCGCTACGTGGCAGAGTGGAGTTTCCTCTGCTAGCGGAGCGGAGTTCATTGCCCACGGTTATACTACACCTACAGGAGAGGCAGAGAGATGAAAGACAAGGCATGAAGAGAGATAGAGGTTAACTGCTAGAGAGGTCAGGTAATGAGAGAAATATAGAAAGAACAGTTAAGTAGAGAAAGGCACCTAAGTGAGAGAAAGGAGCAACATGAGACCAGGTATTGAAAGAGAGGCCTTTGCAAGAGAACAGTAAGGCAGAGAGAAATGTAGAGAAACGTTTCATAATAAACAGATCTGATGTAACTTTTCCCCGTGAATCAATTAGGCCTATAGCACTGCTAATTGGCTTGTCACCATAACCTACTAAAGGCTACAGCATTGAGCATAAAGCATTGGAATGAGGCATGTTTTGTGCTTCCCTACAGGTCACAGGACAGGTCCGGATTCTCACTCATATCACGGGACAGCTCTACTCCTCTGCGCACACACTAGATTAGTGTAAGACTAGGGCCAAAAATCAAAGTACCAAGTCACCAAATACATGCAATATGTCACTCAGGGCAGGGGAACATGACTGTACACCATGCAGGGACCATTTCCATCCCAACAGATGCGTATTGAGAGATAGATGCGGTAGACATACGTGCAGTAGAAAGTTTAGATAGAGACATGATATGCAGAGATGTTCAGATAGGTAGAGAAAAAGATATAAAGAGAAAGGGTTGAGGTAGAAGAGGTAGAAGAGGTGAGGTGAAGTAAGGGGAGAAACACAAGACATAAAATGAAATGCCACCAAGAGCCTTAAAGGAAAAGAGCTATGGGGAACAGGCAGAATGTGGTTTTCCTGGACACAACTATTGCCATTGCTGATGGACTTGAGGCAAAAACGTTACCAGTGGATCCTTAGAACGTAGGACCTTTGACTCTGGGCATGCCTTTGAAACGGAACTGGGGAGCACACTAAGAGATATGCTGTGTTGACATGTCATCCATTTCAACTCTGTGGGGACACTTGTAGGCAGGGGGCCATTTCAGTTGAAAGAGGTGAAATGTCCAGATCCTGCCACTGCTCAACAGCATCCTCTATGCTCCTGGGAGACCAATGGAAGGGAAACTGGCAGGGTGAGGAATGGAAACCACAGAAAATAAACAAAGCTCTAACAGCCCTGTTTACTTCCCTTTCCTGTCACTGTCTTCTTGACCCCTGACCAGCAGCGGCCGGCATAGGTAAGCGCGGTGTTGTGGGGTGTAAGTAGACAGATGATGGAATAGGTATATTTAAATGAACAAATAATACCTATTCCATCGTCTGTCGACATCCCCTCCGCCTCGCCCTACCCCCCACCATGCTTACCTGTGCCGTCCGCCACTGACCCTGACAAAAGGAGCAGCGAAGGCAGTACTGGGAGTTTTAATTGCTATCCTGAATAAAACTTATTGTTGTCTCTGTCAAGCTAATTTAATGGAAACAAACGAATACTTCGGCCAGACTGTATTAGGTTAAGGGGCATTGCTATTATAACTGGTGCAAGGAGCCTACTGCACCTCTACTATGGCTGGCTTTTACTACGTAAGCAGGGTGGAGGGTCGATTTTCCTTACTTGCATTTGGATCTACTGAATCCTTACAAATAAAAGTGCTGTCTTACACACACACATACACACACACGCTTCTCACATGTACCCAGCAAAACTGAATTGCAACTAAGGTTTAGTGTTCTTAGTATATTTTGACTCCCTAAAGCGTGTGGAAAGATGGATCTAACATTCATTACAAAATTAATTTGAACCCTGGAAGATTAGTTTCCTAGATTCCTCCTGGCTAAGAGAGTCAAGCTACAAAAATACATTATTTTAAATCAAAATTGTTGTTGCTTCAGAGAGAGGGAAGAAAGTGTGTTGGATTGTTGTACATTCATTCTTGTGATAGAGACTTGTTGGTATCAAGAAAAAGGAATCTGGTTACTTACAGCGGTATGTGATTCGCGGGTAGGTATAATGAACTTTCATTCAATTGATGCTGGCTACAGTTGTTCTGTGCCAAGGTGTTAGATGAAGCAGGCACTTAAGCTGACTCTATAGAGCATGAAGGTGGGACACTGCACATGTCTTTGAGCATGCTGTTCCATAGACATAGGATTGTTACTGTCAGGTTGAGCACCGCACATGGGCAGACTGGTGGCCAATAGTGGCACTTGAGCCCAAGAGAGCACCTCAAGGTGTAAACAAAAGTCTCTCTCATTACAACAGCCATGAGAAAGAACTTCTTCAGTTTACATTTTGCCTCTCTTTGGGTATCTATGATTGCCCATCTCTTAATGTCCTTTGCTATTTCTTCTTCCAACACTTCCACCAATATAAAACCTTGTTAGTCAGGCAGTCAACATGGAAGCAAGAGGAGCATTTTGCTTTAGAGGCCTGATGCTAGTCAAGAGATTATGGTTTTACTAAAATGTATGTATAATATACTTTCTTACAGACTTTCAGACAGCTCGCTTTATTCCTTAATCTATTTTTGTGTCATTCACATTTTTCTTCTGCCCACAATAGCATACAGCTTTGGCAAATGGGCCATCCCACTACAGCCAGTGGCTAACTTCACTATGAGTCTCAACATTCTGCCTTTGCACAAGGAGCACATCCACACACAAACTAGTTCCCTTCAATTCCAGGGAATAAATCTGTGTTTTTGAGACTAAAATATATTTTTGCCTTTACCCATTTTTTAATAAATATATTTGCTAGGGTCTGACAGCTGTCCAAACAATAGATTTGAACAAAACCATGTCAAAACAAAACAGACATTGACAAAGCCAAGAGGATGGTTGCCAACACGAGACCTATTGGTTTTGCCAATGCTTGTTTATTTCTTAGTAACAGACAGCTTTAGTGTTGTTTCCAGTACAATGCATATACTCAGTTTTGCTGCTCGGTCAGTCCTTACTCATGATTGGATGGCTTTGTTATCTATCTATTTCATTGCTCCTGATTCAATGGCTTTCTTCTCTATTATTGTAGTGTTCTGCTCAGGAACATTGCATTCTCAGTGTTGTCATTGGGTGATATATTCTTCCACTTATGATTCCAGACCTCGCTTTGTAATGCATAAGAGGGACTAATTTATCTCCCTCACTCTTCCAGCTTCCCCTCTTCTCCCATACCTCTCTCCTCCCCTTTGTCCCTCCACCGGTGTGTTCTTGTCCTCCCCATTTTCGTTGCTGCTAGGTAATTGGAGACTGCTTGACTGGAAATGGTTATCTGACTATTACAAGATGTTGTCCACACTTGTGATTGCACATGCATTCACTGCAGGCATCACCAAATATGTTTTGTTTTACCTGATCCACGGTGGCCATCTTTGAACAAGACTTAGTCAAATTAAAAAGCATTCAAAGATGGTCACCCCGGATGCGCATGGTGGCCAACTTTTCATGTATTTTATTATATTTGACAAAAGTACATTCCAAGATGGTTGTCTCAGATGTGAGTACATACAGGGCAGCTATATAGGCTAGCAAAAGAGTTAGCAATGCTGATAGGGTTTACAGCTGAGAACTTTTGGCATTGCCAATGCTTGTTTTACTTTGTCTTAGTTCCTTCATATGGGAGAAGAAAGGACTGGAGCAGCAGTAGTATTAGCCACTTAGCTAATGAACACATAATCGTAGCAATCTACTTATCAAATCCAAATGCTTATATATCTCAGTTGGCTGGTCAGTTGGTGCCTGCCAAACTAACAAGCATTTCCAATACAATAGGTCTCAAATTTGCAAGACTTTGAGCTGTTGGCTTTGTAAATGACAATGCCTTTTATTTACGTGTTTTGAAAACCTGCAAGGGGTGCGTAAACACGCACTTTGTAATTATAGACGTTGCTTACGAGAAGCAAGGCTGTCAGTAACTGCGTCCCTTTTACTGCCAGCGTTGCTTCTTGTAAACAACGACTATAAGTACAAAGTACATGTTTAAGCACCGCTTGCAGGTTTTTAAAACACATAAATAAAAGGCATTGTTAATTACAAAGGAATAGCTCAAACTCTCGCAAATGTGAGACATACTGCATTGCAAATGCTTGTTTTCTTTATATTGTGAAATTTGTAGTCCCGTTTATCCCTTTATTAAGATTACGACTACATATTCAAGAATGCTTCGAATATACGTGGCCTGGGTGAGATTCTCAAGGCTACCTAATAGATGTTGAACTCCTCAGAACAAAGACGAACAGTGCCATGCGCCAACGTTCATTGTAATCTAGGATGTGGGGTATAAGTGGAGAGCCACAGAGTAAATTAAATCAACCACGCACCCTCTCAGCAAGAGAAGTTGCAGCATTCAATTTGGCAAGGAAACAGATGCCTCATATTTCTGCCTTGAAACTAGTAGCACTCCTTATTGTACTTTTTTTTACCAGTGCTTTACGATTGGAGCAGACTATGTTACACACTTTTTGTTTTGTTTTTTGGCACAGGAAGATTACAAGATTTGTGTAAAATCACAGGATGTTGGCCAGACCAATATTTGTACCTATTTCAAGATGAACAGCATCTAACCCCTAAGCCAAATCTCCCGAATGTCTCCATTTAAGAGACGAGCAGACGCTCACAAATTAAACAGGTGGGTTTCACCAGAGAAGCTTTAGTAACTTCACAAGGAAGATATCTGCCACAATAGAATGAGGTTTTGGTGAGAGAGGGTAGGACTCTACTCACCCCTCAGGCTGCGTCCGTTGCTAGAGGGCGTCAGGTGATTTCTGCTGGCCAGGCAGTGAACTCTGGTGCGCTGTGGTGGCTCTGTGCTCTGGGTAGCTCCTTACTCTTCGTGCTCTCACCTGCTGCAATCAAGACAGGAAGTGCAGTGCGCGCGTGCCACCCACTCTGTGAGTTTGTGTTAAAAAACATTAAACTCGCTCACTCCTGTTGTTATTAGCGGCCTGCTCACTTTATTTTTAATTTACAGCATCATGGAGTGCGAAGTACTGAGATTCAGGAAGTTGGAAGAAAGTTTTGTTTGCCAGAGCCTTTGTTTTCTCTTATTTACACTTGCTTCATAGCTATAGTGACCAGACAAACGAAAGCAAATAAGCACTATCTGTAGATAGAGGCAGACCTGTTTTTGAGACTATGAGAGCACTGTCTAATGGTTAGCAATGGTTTATTAACCTTATTCATATATATAGCTATTTTCTGCTAATGACTTCACTTCAGGAAAGAATAGCCCTGAACAGCTGGAAATGTAGCAATCATGTAGCGGGAGCCGCGTTAACAATTAAAACAAAACGCAGCGACTGGAAAAGCTTAAATGCTAATGAAATGTAACAGTGAGAACATGCTAAAGCATTTGCAGCCCAATATACGCACGGAAGATGAAAGGGAACATTCGGAAACCAGCGGATGGTTGCAACACAACTAATAACAAGCAGCAAGGGGCGGAAAGCAACAATTAAAAAACAAAGTTGTGCCAACCAACCATTCAACAATTAAAGCGTAATGAAACCGTACTTGGCCGGTGCTCCTTTGTCTTTGAACGAAAGTGTCGTATGGGCTGCCGAATGAGTTAGGAGGCAGTAAAAAAGACCAACACTGGTGTGAACGTATGGCAAGCAGCAGGCGGGACCAAAGTCATTTTTTGACTACAATGTATCTTTCCTGTAGGCGATGGGGGCACAACAAACAAGCGCACTGGTGAGCAATTCAAAGTCTTGTTTTAACAAATCATGAAGTCTTATATAAATGACGCTTCACTCTCCCAGGTCCCGCCGCCAAAGACCCAGTCCTCAAAAATGAATTCTACAAATGGAAAGGAGCGTCAATGTATCCGCTATGGTATCCAATCAATTATTGTTTTTCGAGAATCAAATCCATAGGCAAACTCATTTCATATATGTTTTCCATTTATTAATTCAAAGGAAAATCATAGCTCCAAAATATAACAGTATCCAGTCGTCAGCCAAATATAACAATATCCAATCGTCAGCCTACGCGTTTCGTCCTCACGTGGATGTCATCAGGGCTCCAATGTATCTCCTAAGCGTTTATCCTTACAGTTCTTCAGCTCTTCATTTGCGCAACCCATAGAAGTGGAAAAGATTATCCTCTTGCCAGAGTGTCTTTTACTTTGGTCTTCCTGCCACGGCCTGGCCCGATAAATCCCGCCGTCTGACGGGCTGACGACTTGATACTGTTATATTTTGGAGCTATGATTTTCCTTTGAATTAATAAATGGAAAACATATATGAAATGAGTTTGCCTATGGATTTGATTCTCGAAAAACAATAATTGATTGGATACCATAGCGGATACATTGACGCTCCTTTCCATTTGTAGAATTCATTTTTTGACTACAGCAGGGCTTGCAGACAGCGCATGCGTGCTGCGTAGGCTCGAACTAAAAACCACCAACTGATGCTGTGTTTTTATTTTTTTCCAAACGCTAATCTAAACCAGTAAGCTGAACTTTTTCTTTTTCATATTTATAAAGCTACCTCCTCAAATTATGAACAGATATGTGACATTGCTCTCTGCAACCAAGCTTGCTAATACTTCTCTGTTTAATGAGATAGGTGTACTCCTACATTTGTTATGAAAATGGTGCCAGAATATACATAAATAAAAGAATGGCATAACCCAGTCCTATTTGACATGAGTCAAGGAGATTTTTAGGTGTATCACAAAGTGCCATACGGCATCATGTTTAACTGTTGCCCACACTAAGGAATGTTGTTACAGATATATCAAGATTAATCATGTCAAGAGCGAGAGTTCATCTAATTTTTATTTTTTCTCTGCATTCTGGTAGCAGTATCCTCTTACTGAAAGGCATTGTAGTGATTAGATATAGAGGTTAGAGTGTAGCATGTAGTCATGGCCACACGTAGAATGTAGAATGTTAGGTTTTAAAAAAGTGTTCAGTTGTTACTAGGAACTGAACGGAGAAACGGAGCAGAAGGAAATGCTCCAGTATATAAGCAATAAACATATTGGATCTCAAACCAGGCTCTGCGTTGTTATAGGTATGACCCAAACTGAAAGTGGTAGGCAAGTGTACATAAATCAAGGGGCAGATTTATCAACTGTTTGTGCCGGTGCAGTCACCAAAGCGACACAAACCTGCTCAAAGTGTTGATAAACTATTTACTTTCTAGTGCAAAACTTTATTTGCACAGGAAAGAAGCCTGTAAAGTTAAGCAAATAGCGCTTTGTGCTCCTTTTCGTTGAGGTGTCATATCATGGGTGGTACATATGTGGTCCCACGCTACCACCCATGGTTTTAGACACAAAGCCCTATCTACTAACAATGGTAGAAAGGGCTTGCACCCAAAATTAATGTCTCCTTGACGCAGGGATTAAATTAAGTTGGAGAGATCTTTTAAATTCTCCTGTCTTTCCAAACATTGGATGTTTGCTGCACTGTACAGCACACATACAATGTAGGAAAGGTTTTAACAAATCGTAAATTGGGAATGGCAAAACTGTAGGTACGCAAGCAGAAGGGTATTCATTTGGGATTCGGAACCATTTGAAATATCAGAATGAAAAATCGCAAATTGTGATTAAGTAAATATTAGGTATGTATACTGCCAACAGTCATTCATATAGGTTTAGTCATTTATATGTTTTTATTTGAGGCTTGAAGCAGAAGTGACAAGTGATTGACATTATATTGAGGCCTATTCTCAGAGTAGAATGGTATCCGGGACTCAATTATGTAGGCACACTGATGTTTCAGGAGTGTGAGAAGTTGGCCTGGTATATGCTGTTCACTAATTAAAGTGGACACCTTGCACCAGAGCAATTCGACTCTTATGGTAGATAGGTTTAAGACAACCTTTATAGAAAGCTATCCTAGTGGTAGCTGTGGAGAGCAGTCTTCAGGCTAAGTCTTGAAGGAATGTAAAGCAGCTTGTTTTACCACACAATCTCTTGAATCATCAAATGAAAAGACACCACACAGGTATATATATCAAATATATATGTATTTATTAATAAACACTCTCTACTAATCTCTTTATGAGATTAGAAGTCAGGAACATATGTACAAGTCAAATGTTATCAAAATAAGTTTAGCACAATCGAATATCACAATCTTAGTTTGGCTAGACCTAGGTCTAGGGCATCTAGAATCGAGGGACCCCCAAGAACCACCGCAGGTAGTTGTAGGAGACCCACAGGGGACGGACGCGGTGTCCTGGCACCGGTGCGAGTCCTGTACGAGTCTATGCGCACAGACGCGATTGAGATTTCAATGTTAAAGGTCTCTTGCGTGTTCGAGGCGAACACACCGATCGGTCCTTGTACGAGTCGAAGGACGCGGTTACAGATAGAGTTGCAAGGGAGATGGATGCGCTGTGTCTAACACAGACGCGAACCTTGTGCGAGTCAGCGCAATGGAGGTCTCAATGTTACAGGCCCCTTGTGTGTTCGAGGCGAACACCGATCGGACTCAGTACGAGTCGAAGGACACAGTTCTAGATAGTGTTACAAAGGAGATGGACGCGGTGTGTCTAACACAGACGCGAACCCTGTACGAGTCAGCGCGATTGTCGCACTTAGAAAATAAGAGTTTTAGGGCACTTCTAGGGAAGCTACAAGCAAGTCACTTACAGGGTAAGTAGTTCTAGGGCCCACACCCACAGGAGCACCGTAGTGCTGAAGTTACCTCACCCAGGGGAGCCGGGTGCATAGGTGTTCTTTGGTGTCGGGTCGCGGCGTCGTTTTCAATGGGAGCCAGTGAAGACTTGCTGCTTGCGGCGACAGGAGAAGTGTCCGGAGGAATCCAAACCCGGACTCAGAGGATGGAAGACCTGAAAGCAGAGGGGACAGTGTTCAAAGTCACTTGGCAGTGACTCGGGGCAAGGAAGATGGAGTCCCACCGTTGTCGCAAGATTCAGGTCGTTCGTGGTTGCCTTGACTCTTCAGCCACGAGGTCCAGGAGGCGTCGACGATGACCAGGAGCTGGATTCGGCGTGTCCCACGATGTCTGCAGCTTACTGCGGTGCTGGCGACTCGATTGGAGCCAACAAGCCTTGGTAACAGCAAGTCTCGGGGAAAGTGTAAAGAGGCAATGGCGCAGACCAGCAAGGTCTGTGGGACTCACCCAGCAAGGGTAAGTCAGGGCAGGCCTGGAGGAACCAGGGGAGCCCTTTGTTTTTTTTTGAAAGTCTTCTGGGGACCCACAAGCCGGCTGGCAAGGGATCGCAAAGACGCCTTGGGACGATTCGCTCAACAGG
Source organism: Calotriton arnoldi (assembly GCA_963921515.1). Classification (NCBI taxonomy): domain Eukaryota; kingdom Metazoa; phylum Chordata; class Amphibia; order Caudata; family Salamandridae; genus Calotriton; species Calotriton arnoldi. The sequence goes on from CAWUFW010022966.1 coordinate 60,833, forward strand.
GGCCCACGGCCACTCGGGACGTGATAGGCCTCTGATCTTCGGAGGGATTCCTGCTGGAGGCTAGGACCACACGTGGTCCAAAGCACAAGTTCATGGAATGTTATGAAGGGGTTGCACTCGACAATAGTGCACAGTACCCAGGGGTCGCGGTTCCTCGTCGGGTCCACTGGCCTCAGCTTCGCTGGGGACTCACGATCGCCTTTGAGAAGTCAGGAAATCCACTTCTTGGGCTGCAGGGACTTCGGACTCCGGCGGGAGCGGCGTAGTTTGCGACCGTTGTTTGTAGTTTTTGGTGCCTGCCAAGCAGGGGAGTCACTCCTTGACTCCAAGGGAGATTCTTCAGTCTTCCAAAGGTAGTGGAACGTCGAAGGTCTGGGATTCTTCTTCAGAGCGTCGTCCAGGGAAATCTAGTTTGCAATGCACAGGTTCCCCCTCTTATACTAAAAGAAAGGGAGGGACTAGCTCTATGACCCTACCTATGGGAGGGTCAGGGGAGTGGGTGGCTACACCCACTTCCCTTTGTCCAGTTTCGCGCCAGAGCAGGGGCAGGTAGCCCCTGAGCCGGTTTGAACTGGGGTATGCACAGAGGAGCCTTCTGCTCCCCCAGTGCAGGACTTCAAAGCACTCTAAGAGTGCACCCACCCAGCCCCAATACACTAAACCCTGTCTGGAAGGTGGTCACACCCATTGGGACAGGATATCTATTGTTGGGCTTCCTCCACTGCGAGTGTTGGTCATCAGCAGGAGGGCAGCCCAGTGTCTGTGACTGGTGGCATCCATTTTGTGATGCCAGGGCTCTGCAGGATTCTACCGCGTTTCCACAGTAGGTACATGTCTATCCCTCTAGAAGGGTGGAATGCTACCCCCGCCGCCAGGACTGGCGGGGGGGTAGTATTCCAAGATGTTTGACACCAAACACGACATGTTTCGATGCAGCCATTCCAAAGTTAGCATTCTACCGCGAGGATATAATGCACTTAAAAGTATATGGTTTAACCGCATCCACAAACAGCCCCAGAGAATGGACTCTGAGAGCTGCAGAGGGGCCCTGCTCAGGCAGAGGCACCCCCTCACATGGAAACTAAGCACCCTGCCCTCAGGATTGATAGGGCCTGCTTTAGGGGTGACTGATAAGTCTCAATGTGGGTGCAGGAGAGATATAGGGGACCTATATCTCAGTGAGGGGTGCTAGCACTTCCTCACCCAGGCTGCAGTAGCAGGCCTGTAGTGTCAGATTTAGTCTGCTTCCCAGGGGTGGCATAATACATGCTTCAGCCCCTGGTAGGCCTGTGAAGTACCTATGCCCTTGGTACCTAAGGTACCATATACTCGGGACTCATAAGGTACCACAGTATCCAATCACTAGTGCACCTAGAGTGCACTCCAAATCGTTTAGAGAGAACAGAGAGGCTGGGGCCCTGATTGGCAGGGTCCCAGCCAGACTATAGCCAGAAACCAGTGTAAACATCAGAACAAAAGTGGGGGCAACATAAGAGGCAGATCCTACTCTCCTAAACCCCCCCCCCCCAAACGCAGGGACACGAAACTAACCTTGACCAGTTGAGTCTTCGTGTTCAAAGTGGAAATACCTTGAGAGTCCATCTGCATTGGCATGTTGGGTCCCAGGTCTATGTTCCACTGTATAGTCCATCCCCTGTAGGGAAATGGACCACCTCAAAAGTTTTGGGTTTTCACCTTTCATCTGTTTAAGCAATAGGAGGGGCTTGTGATCAGTCTGAACTATGAAGTGAGTACCAAACAAGTATGGCCTCAGCTTCTTCAGGGCCCACACCACAGCAAAGGCCTCCCTCTCTATAGCTGACCAACGTTTCTCTCTAGGGGTCAGCCATCTGCTAATAAAAGCTACTGGCTGGTCTTGACCTTCATCATTCAGTTGAGACAGTACAGCTCCCACACCCAGCTCAGAAGCATCTGTTTGGACAATGAACTTTTTGGTGTAGTCTGGACTCTGTAAGATGGGGGCAGTGCACATGGCCTGCTTTAGGTCTTCAAATGCCTTCTGACAGCTAGCTGTCCACTGAACCTTTTTGGCATTTTCTTTGAGGTCAGATCATTCAAGGGGGTCACTATAGATCCATATCCCTTGACAAACCTCCTATAGTACCCAGTCAGGCCTAAGAAGGCTCTCACCTGTGTCTGGGTGGTTGGAGCAACCCATTCCATTATGGTTTGGATTTTGCTCTGTAAAGGCTGAACCTGGCCTCCACCTACAAGGTGGCCCAGGTATACAACCTGACTCTGCCCTATCTGGCACTTAGTGGCCTTGATAGTGAGGCCTGCTTTCTGCAGGGCCTCCAAAACATTCCTGAGGTGGACCAGGTGATCCTGCCAGGAGGAACTAAAGACAGCAATATCATCTAGATAAGCTGAGCAATAAGTTTCCATCCCTGTCAGAACTTTATTCACCAACCTCTGAAAAGTGGCAGGTGCATTTTTCAATCCAAAGGGCATCACCACAAAGTGGTAGTGCCCACCAGGGGTCGAAAATGCTGTTTTGGCTTTTGCATCATCAGCTAACCTGATCTGCCAGTAGCCAGCTGTCAGGTCAAACGTGCTTAGATACTTGGCTGAGGCCAAAGTATCAAGCAGCTCATCTGCACTTGGTATGGGATAGGCATCAGTCCTAGTGACTGCATTGAGGCCTCTGTAGTCTACACAAAACCTCATTTCTTTCTTACCACCCTGGGTATGAGGCTTGGGTACCAGGACTACTGGGCTAGCCCAAGGGCTATCTGAAGGCTCAATTACACCTAGCTCCAACATTTTCTGGACTTCAGTCCTGATACAGTCCCTGACATGGTCAGGTTGCCTGTAGATTTTATTCTTGACAGGCAGACTGTCTCCAGTGTCCACCTCATGGGTGCACCAGGAAGTCTGACTAGGGGTCAGGCTAAACATATGTCTATACTGTTGCAGAACTTGTCTGCACGCAGTTTGCTGATGGTCAGTGAGGCTGCTTGCCAAAGCAACACCATCTACTGACCCATCATCAGGGTTCTGAGAGAGCAGGTCAGGGAAAGGGTCACTCTCCTCCTCCTGTTCCTCATCAGTTGCCATGAGCAAGCCCATGTCAGCCCTGTCAACATATGGCTTTAATCTGTTGACATGGAGCACCCTCAGGGGGCTCCTGGGAGTTCCAAGATTCACGAGGTAGGTGACTTCTCCCTTCTGTTCAACTATTGTATGGGGGCCACTCCACTTGTCCTGGAGGGCTGCTGGGGCCACAGGCTCCAATACCCACACCTTCTGTCCTGGCTGGTATACAGTCAGTACAGCCTTTGGTCATGCCAAGCTTTTTGTAATTCTTGGCTGGCCTCCAGGTTTTTGGTTGCCTTTTTCATGTACTCAGCCATCCGGGAGCGGAGACCAAGTACATAGTCCATCACATCTTGTTTGGGGGGCTTGAGAGGTAACTCCCAGCCCTCTTTTACCAAACACAATGGACCTCTCACAGGATGCCCAAAGAGAAGCTCAAATGGGCTGTAACCAACCCCCTTCTGTGGAACCTCTCTGTATGCAAACAACAGGCAAGGAAGAAGAAGGTCCCATTTCCGCCTAAGCTTCTCTGCGAGTCCTTTAATCATTCCTTTCAAGGTTTTGTTGAAGCGTTCAACTAAACCATTGCATTGTGGGTGATAGGGGTGGTGAACTTATAGGTTACACCACACTCCTTCCACATTGCTTTCAGATATCCTGACATGAAGTTGGTACCTCTGTCAGAAATGACCTCCTTTGGGAAACCCACTCTGGAGAAGACTCCAATGAGGGCTCTTGCCACCACAGGGGCTGTGGTGGTCCTCAGGGGAATTGCTTCTGGGTACCTGGTGGCATGATCCACTACCACCAGGATAAACCTGTGCCCAGATGCAGTTTGAGGGTCAAGGGGACCAACAATGTCAATCCCTACCCTTTCAAAGGGTACCCCCACCACAGGTAGTGGTATCAGGGGGCCTTTGTTGTGCCACCTGCCTTACCACTGGCTTGGCATGTGACACAGGAGCGACAAAACTCCTTTGTGTCCTCTGACATATGTGGCCAATGAAAATGTGGGACAAGCCTGTCCCAGGTCTTGTTTTGGCCCAAGTGACCTGCCAAAGGGATATCATGTGCTAGGGTCAAGAGGAACCCCTAAACTTCTGAGGTATTACCATCCTCCTGGTGGCTCCAGGGGCTGGATCTCTACCCTCAGAATATAGGAGTCCCTCATCCCAATAAACCTTATGGGACCCACTAGCACTCCCAGCAGCCTCAGCAGCAGCCTGCTGTCTGAGGGGTTCAAGAGAGGGGCAGCACTGTTGCTCCTTACTCAGATCTTCCCTAGAAGGGCCCACTGCCCCCAAGAACTCAACCTCATCAGGCTCAAGTCCCTCTGGGGCAGTTCCTTCTTCAGGATCTGCTTCACCTCCCTCTGGGGGTGAATCTGTGATCTGAGACAGAGGGGAAGGCACTGCCTTTACCCTACTGCTCCTCCTCTTGGGAAGCATCTGATCCATTGTTCCAGGATCCAGAGCTGGTTCAGTGTTATGCATTCTTGCTTGTGACCTGGTCACAGCAAATACCTCTGCAGGGATGCCCAACATCTCAGCATGAGTCCATAACTCTACTTCAGACCAGGCTGAAGTCTCTAGATCATTGCCCAATAGACATTCGACAGGGAGGTCTGCACTGACTACAACCTTCTTGAGGCCAGTTACCCCTCCCCAGGAGAAATTCACAACTGCCAGACTATAGTTGGTCCTGGCATTGCTTGCATTGGTCACCTGGTACATTTCGCCCAGGATGATCTGTCCAGGGTCCACAAGATCCTCTGCCACCATGGTGACACTAGCACCTGTGTCCCTAAATGCCAAAGCCTGTTTGCCATTTATTACAGGCTGCTGTTTGTATTTGCCCAGATTACTGGGGCTTACTAGGAAGGACATATTAAGTTCTCCCTCACAAATCAGCATTGCCTGAGTGGGCACTCTGACTAGGTCAGAGTCCACTTCAGAACCCAGGGTCAACCCTACTACACCCTTATTCTGAGTACCACCTCCACCAGTAGCTGAGCTAGGGGGAACAGTTGCCTTAGGGGCAGGAGTGGTGGTGGTTTGGTCTTTGGACTTGTTACAATCAGAAGTCCAGTGCCCCTTCTGTTTACAGAATTTGCACCAGGGCTTATTTTGGCCTTTTCCCTTGTTGGATTGTGACTCCCCACCAGATGCAGATTTTTGGGGCCCTTGTGAAGTCTTCTGGTCTTTTGACTTATCCCCACCTTTCTCAGAGCCCTTAGGATCTTGCTTCTTGGTGTCACCCCCTTGGTTCTGGGGTTTCTGCCTTACCCTGGTTCTGACCCATTTGTCTGCCTTCTTTCCCAATTCTTGGGGAGAGGTCAGATCTGAGTCCACCAGGTATTGATGCAACAACTGGTTCTGGCAATTATTAAGGATCTGTTCTCTCATCATCAGATTATATAATCCCTTGAAATCAGTAACCCTACTGCCAACCAGCCAACCCTCCAGAGCCTTGGTTGCACAATCTACAAAGTCAGTCCAGTCCTGAGTCTGTGCCTTCTGGGTGTCTCTGAACTTTAACGTGTACTGCTCAGTGGTTAAGCCAAACCCATCTATCAGTGCACTCTTCAGGAATTCATAATTATCAGCATCCTCTTCTCTAACAGTGAGGAGCTTGTCTCTACCTTTGTCTGAAAAGGAGAGCCACAAGATTGCTGCCCACTGCTTTTGGGGGACCTGCTGTACTCTACAGGCCCTCTCCATAGCAGTTATCCACTTGTGGATATCATCCCCACTCTGGTAGGGAGGAACAACCTTGCTCAGGTTCCTATGGTCTGGAATAGATTCTCTGCCTCTAGGGACACTGTTGCTGCCACCAAGGGGTTCTAACCCCCCTCTTCTAGAAGCTCTCTGGATCTCCAGGGCTTCTCTATCCAGTGCCAACTGCTTGGTTCTGAGGGCAACTCTTGCTTCCTCATACTGCAGCAGTTTACACATTCTTTCAGAGGAGGTCTCTCTTATGGGAAAGTATGAGTTCCTCTGGTGGACAAATTCTCTGCCAGAGTGATAAGAGTGGGCAGATTCCCTGGAAGGGGACCTATGCCTCGAATTGTTCTGGTGCAAGGTGTCCACTTTAATTAGTGAACAGCATATACCAGGCCAACTTCTCACAAGGAGCATAAGCGGTAGCTTGTTGTTAAATCAAGTTTGGTATATCATAAAGTCTGAATTTGTGAGGCAGGATGCAAACGGCTTCATGACGAAGTAATAGGTGATTTTCATTGTAATGAGACCTATTCTCAGAGAAGAATGTTATCCGGGACTAAATTCTGTAGACAGACTGATGTTTCAGGACCATAAGATGTAGCTTGGTTGAATAAAGTTTGTTCCATCATAATAAACCCTGGGCTTGTTTACATGTTCTTTCGGTCTTGATTTATATCACCACACAGGGAGTGTGCACTTGAAAGTATCCTGTATACCCTAGCGGCATTCTAAACCTTAGCATAGTGACCGCTGCAGAGATCCTTCGCTGGGTCATTCTTATTTTTTCAATTGCTCTAATATGATATGGTTGCATTTGCGTCCTGCTTCATGATTAACCTTAAGGTTTTTGCCATGGTTTTACATACAATAGTAATGTGCAGGCAGGTGTAAGACAAGGTGTGATGATTGCAGCTACCTGCCTCAGATTCTTTATTTATTGCACTTTCTACTTAGCGTTCACAACTTTTGCTGTAGTCACAAATTATATGTTAATGGAGTATGTCCCTCCTTTCTCATTGTTTAGCTATCTTGTGCACTCAGAGTCCTTAAGAAACCACAGCATGTGAGAGTGATATTGTACTCTGAAGGCTTGGATGCATTTTATGTGCATTTTTAGGTTTTGCATTTAATTATATCCCAACATCAACAAATCCTCACTCAACAGACTGCAGGTCGTTCAGAATGCAGCAGCCCACCTGATCCTGAACATGCCTAACCATCTTTCGGTGAGGGAGGGCATCCACTCCCTGCACTGGTTGCCAGTCAGAAAGCGGGTGACATATAAAGCTCTCTGCTGGGCTACTGGGCGCTTCACCATTAAGAGCCAACTCCTTTCAGAACAGCGTGTCCAATGGTACACCCCTAAAAGGCTGCTCAGGTCATCGTCTCTCAGGAAAGTGACCATCCCCAGATTCCGCAAAGCCAGATGGGGAGGCCACTCCTGTACGGTAGCAGCGGCTAAATTATGGAACACTCTGCCAGTACCTATTGTGGCTCTGGACTCTTTCCCGGCATTCCGTAAACAACTCAAAACCTGGCTTTTTTCAATTCCTTGAGTGTAGTCCGTTGGCTCCTGCAGGTGCTTCCCCTTTGACTTTAGCACTTTGACACTTTTTTGGTTTAGTGAACTTTATACATTTCATTCCATTCCATTCCATTGCATTCCAATTATCACCTCCTTGGACTTCATGCTATTTTACAAGTGCAATATGTGATTTTGTAACAGTTCACTATTTGTGAATGAGTAGTAAATTTGTGTTTTGCAATTTGGAAATCAGCATTTACAACAACAATTTGTGATTTCCTAAAATATTTGGTTTGCTATGCAAGTTTTATAATATACTTAATTTAGGCCCTCTGTACATCGCAACACAGTGTTTATGCATTCGTAAACCTGAAAAATTCCAAAAAGTATGTACTTCTGGTCCTACATTTCCTGCCATTCAGGAAACAGTGTCATATTCTCTCAGTCCCCCTTATAAAGGCCTTTTATATGTTGTTAGAAAAGGAATGACCCCTGTTTAGTAAATGGACATGCACCCCTGCTCTCAGTCACCCAAGTACAAGTGAATCTGATATCCTGACATTCTTTTGGCCCATAATACAAAACTTGTGGTGTGTGCACTGTGGTCTAGATCTGAAATTAATCCTGCAACCCAGAGCCTGGCTCAGAGGTCAAAGAGGGGGCATCAAAAGTGTTCAGGAGTATTGTCTGTGTCTCATACTTTTTTTTAATCTATACTGTTTGCAGAGTTATTTTTAACAATTCCAAGAATGTGTGATGCCTACAAGCCCACTTATGAAATGTTCTGCTTGTGTGCCATAAATAGACCCTGAACTGATATCCCTGTGTATATATTGAGGGCCTCATTTACAGAAAATTGGCATAGGGCATTGACGTAAGACTTCTTGCTGTACTCCCCTACGCCAATGTGAAAGGGCAGGAATACGATGCATTCTTGTCCTTTCCCCCTGCGCTGGTGCACAATTTGCTGCCTAATGCCAACTCAAGCACCCTTGCACCATAGTGCAAGCGTATCCGTGTTGCATAGTGGATTGTTTTTATGCAGGAAAGGGCATCTTCCTGCACAAAAACAATCCAGAGAGGTGTTTTTCTCTTTCCATATGTGCTGCAAAATGCAGCACATAGGCGTTTTCCTCTTTCAATGTGTGGTGCAGAATGCAGCACGCATGGAAAGAGGAAAGAATGACGAGAAATAAAAATATTTTTTCCTTGCTATGCCTGCTGTGGGGAGGCATAAGGTGATTAAGTAAATCTGGGGCAGCATCAAAATCCATGGGTGATGCGTAGAAAAACCCACCGCAATGCCCATTGAATGACTCCTTGGCGTAGAGTAAGGCAATGCAGCAACTTGCGCTGCTTTGTCTTACTCCACATCTATGATTCCATGCAAAGCCACAAAAACTGGCTTTGCGTGGCCTCATTGATATAATAGAGAGGTTTGCACCATTGGATCATCAGAAAAAGTGGCGCACCAGTGGCATAAGCCTCTCATAAATAAGCCCCTGAGTTGTGTATGGTTCCTAGTAGTAGGACTCCATGTTGTTTGTGGATGCGTATATACTGTAGCCAAAGAGATCAATTTGGAATTGCCCCCAATTTTGACACTACTCTCTTTCTGATAATGACCAAGTTTGTAGGCTCAAAGATAGTGCCTGTTTCAACCACCGTCACAAAGGAAGACAAAGAACTTGCACTGACTCTACCTTTGCTGCATCCAGAGGACCTAGCTATAGTGCCATGGACTGGAGAAACGGATTCCCCAAATCGGATGCCAGAACGACCTGTCCACTGTGCCTGTTCCAAGCCACAGCAGACTTCACACAGAGCAGTGCTTAATTTGTGCCGGTGCTTACTGGTGCTCAGCACTGGCACTTTCTTGTCAGGGCCGGGGCTATAAATTCTTTTCAGGAGGCAGTAGTGGTGAATGTAATTTTTTTTTTTTTAAATGCACAAAGTGAGACAGCTTTACTTTTCCCACATCGTCTGTGCTGCTCAGCCTCTCACTCTCACCTATTCTTCAACGCATGCACTCCTGGCTGGCTGTCAACTGAATTTCAACTTTTTAAGCTTTCACTATAAAATTTAAAAAAAGCAAACTGGTTCTCCAAGAGCTGTCTTTATTTCTGCGGTTATCATGCCTTCCCCTTCCCCCTCCCTCAGCGCAAGTTAGAGAGCCCCTTGAGGAGCGGAAGTAGGCTGGACTCTTCATGTCCGTTACCTGTCACGTAGGCCTTCAGCAGCTGGCTATTGGTTACTGAAGGTCTAGGGAGTTGCTTAGCAGAATGCTTCTGGCAATAATGATTCTCTAATTGAACACGTTTTTTAGGTCGAGCCTCGAGTAGCGCACAAGCGCTGCTCTGGCGAGACTTTAAGTAAGGGGGTTTCCAAAGCTGACCACACGCTCGTGCGTCGTGGCCTTTTTTGGGCGGTTACGCGCGAGCAAAAGGCCATGGTGCACGAGCGTGTGGTCAGCTCTGCACGCTGCCGCGCTCGCCCCCGCTCCTCTCTCACGCTGCCGACGGCTTTCCGTCATGGCTCATTAAGCGCTCGCGGCACCCTAACAGCGCGCGATCACTTTCGCGCGCACCACTCGCGGCACGCTTGTTTACTTTCTGAATAACTACCCTGCCTTTCAGGGCAGGTCGAATCCCAGGGTACAGATCATGGCCGAATTTAAGAGCAGGTCATTGAAGCCACGCTGTTTGTACTGGCTCTGCTTCCTAATTAAATACCTCCTCACACAGCACTTAAACTTGGTGGCTTTTTGTCCTCATTTATATATATATATGCTTTTTCCTGTGTTCTTGATTTATTTACTGGCAACTTTATCTCTGAGGCCAACTTGAGCTTTCATCTCCTGCCTGTGATTTATGATAAATTTGGCTTCCTTGGGCCCGGCGTGTGCTGCAGCAGGCAGCCTTCCTTCAAGTGCCGCTCTGATTGATGTGTCATCTTTGATATCTTCCATTAGCCCCCAGGATCAGTGAGTTCAAGGCCCTCTTGGAACCTAAGGAGCCCTGCCGAGGAGCTGAATGCCTTCCGGGTCCTCGGAGTGATTGACAAGGTAATTCTTCGGCTTCTCTTGGAGAGTTCACTCATAAATCGACTGCACGCTGACATGTTGTCTTTGAAGCCCTGGATCTTAGAATATGAAACAAAAAGGGTAAAATGACTCAGATGCATCTGCACTTTAAAATAACAAAAGCGGGAGGAAGCAAGCTTTTATGTACCCTCTTCATGTAAGGTCAGGCGAAATCTATTTACGCCAAAGGGCAAGGTGCGTGCTCGTTGGCGTCCAGCGGCTAAAGGTCACGCTCTCATACGCTGCCTCGCTGGAGGTATGTGGTATAACACGGGCAGCTACACGGGGTCGAGCTTTGGGCGCGTGCATGGAAATAGCCTGATGTATGTGCATTTCAGATTCCAGGTTAGGTACTTTTTAGGGGGCCTGTATTTTGTGATTTTATATAGCCTGGACAGAGTTACTAATTTTTCTAGGTATTATTTCCTGGGCAGTTTGCTCCATTTTCGCGCGCATGTTCGGTCACGTTAATGATTCGCTAAACGTGAATTTGCATTCAAAAATAGATTTACGCACACTTGGGGCTTCCTTCTGAGATGGATTGGTTTCTACTCGGTATTCACCCCGCCCTGGTGTTCCCCATACCTGGAGCACCAGTAAATTTGGAGGGGTGGGGGGGATACCCTAGGTGGGGAAGTGTGGGAATCGGTGTTGTTTTCACACCTATACCCACATGTTTGTGCCCAGTTTCAGCCAGAGTTTTTGGTACTTTCAGTAACCAAAGTCTCCGGATGTAATACTCAATTTTATAATACTGATGGCGCCGGTAACTCCAGCTACTGGTACCTTTTTGGCTGATTGGCTTCACTCGGAATGATGACCTAAATATTACGCCGTAAGTATACGTAAATCTCACACATTGGGTGGGCATTGGTCGGAACACCTGCTGAAAGTGGTGACTACCCACCCACACATTCAATTACCCTCACTGACAATAGTAGCAGATTTATTATTGTCAATGGCAAGTATAAATTCAATATCAGGGTATCAGGATGAAATGGGGACGGGTCAACCTCAAAATTGGTGGGAATGTAACTGAAGAGATTTGTCCACAGTGCCATATTTTCCCAGTGTAGAAAACAATAGGTATTAAGCGTACCTACTCGTTTTAGATTTACACATGCAGGAATATACACTCTCTATTATTCCAAATGCTTACATTTTTGCACTTGTGAAAATTCTCTGACTCTTGCAGCTTCCCAGAGGCTTTCCTGGAATTCTTTATGAATTCACAAAAAGTAAGAACGTTGCAATAGAATAAGAGTAACTCCGCAGTTTTTGTTGCAAATTTGTCCCCCAATGATTTCTCATCTACTCATAGACCATGAATCTGAATGTCTGAGTAACCTTCGGGCTGTAAAACTACATGCCGGCTACCTGAGGTGTGTAACAGAGCGATACGTTGTCTCCTCTAGTGCTCAAAGGTGAACTATTTAGGCCTTTCTATAGAAACCGTGACAAGTTATGTTCTTTTTATGTATATTTTCGCACTTGTAGTGTATACTGCAGGGGTGACGATGTTGAAAAAATGTCCATCTATTCTGTTATGCTCACCAGGAGTTGTAAAGAAATCCAAACTTGTGAACATGTATTAGTCATGAGTGCTAGCATTAGTTGTCATGTGTGCACATTGTAACCTCATGTTGTTTTTTTCTCAGTTTCATCTGCCTTATTCTTACCATAGTTTCACTCGTTTTTATTAGATTTTATTATAACTATACAAAACATGTTCAGCACAACCAATGAGTTGTAAACAAGCAAAGTATACAGAGATGCGAATGGAAGCTGTAACCTGCTTAGATACACCAACAATAACATTCCTATTGTTAGGTTACTATATGCAGTCGGATAATTTACCTGTAGTGTGCACACAAGTTAGTATAAAGGTTTGTAAGAACTTAACGTGGTACACTATAAATAACACAAACTTAGACAGATTCGTTTGTCAGAATAGGGTCACCTTTTCACAGTGCATGGGGTGGGTTATAGAATTCTGGGTAGATATGAGGACATTATCAAAGTAATAATAAATCCACCCAAGCAATTATGTCCATCGTGATTTCTTGTTATCAACTTGAAGTTTTTTTGTTTGAAAGTAGGTTTTTTGTATACAGACCTTCAGAAAAGCTTTTTATTTCATATAGTTGGACAAATACTATAAAAATAAAAAAATTAGGAAGTAACAGATTCACAGTCTACCCACGTTTACACACGCCCTTACATAGTAATAAGTCTATATAAGTGACAACAGTAGTGGTGCTCTGATAAGGGCCTATACTCTTGTTTCTACCCAATAAATATATTTTTTTCCATTTGTGTGAATTTCCATTTGTAAAAAGTGCTAGTTATATCAAATAAATACTACATTTTTTTTAAGTGATTTTTTAACGTTTTCCATGCTTAAAAATATTCTAATTAGAAATGAGAAACATAACCTAGAGACTTTCTTTTGCAGAAGTATTAATTCACAACCATCAACTAAATCCTTGATAACCTCCACCACCCTAAATAAGCCTCTATTACACACAGAACGCATATTATTTCATATACATTGCTGTCTCCGTTTTATTCTGGAAGAACTTGTGCAACACGTACTTGTCCCTTCATGGGAAAATCTAGCCCAGCCGCATTTTCGGAATGTTTGTGTCTTTCGATTGAAGTAGGGAAATCAGACTGGTAATCATGTAGGACAGCATGGGTGATTTGCTGACCTCAATATAATGGACAGAATGATCGTTCTTGATTGATGCTGTCTATCTTGTTTTTATATGATGATGAAGACTGGGCATTATCTAGGCAATGTTGTGTTCGATGTTTCCTGAGGTTACAGATCTTTTTCTCTAAAAATAATTTATGTCCACTTTTTATGCTGACAGGCTCCATGATTTTCAGATTAAAATTATTCTTTCTTGTTAAAGGGGTACCACAGAGATGGCCTGCATAAAAAATAGTCTTACAAGACTTTCAGATCAGATGGCCGTAGCATTACAGCAACATCTGGCTGGACCAAGTTTAACTTTGGGCATAGGTCTAAAAAATGGATACACCTCTCAGTGTTGAATGAATGAATGTAATGACCTATAGAGTGCAGTGATTACCAGGAGGCATCTTGGCGCTATGAGAGTAGGAGCAGTGAATCCTCAGTTGTCTGATTGATGGATAAAGAAGCAAGTTTTCAGCGATTTCCTAATATACGGAGAGAGAGGTAGCTGCCTTCAAACTATAAGGGAGTCGATTCCAGTGTAGCGCCGTAGACCTGAAAAAACGACTGCCACCCCAAGATGATAGTTTGAATGATGGCACCCCCAAGTGCATAGCAGAGCTAGAACGGAGAGTCCTGCTTGGCACATAACACCTCAGGTTCTTCCTGAAGTAACTGGGGCCTTGCCCATGCAAACTCCTAAAGGCCGTGCTCAGGGCTTTAAAGATAACACGTTGTTTGACCGGCAACCAGTGTAATTCCCTAATAGTTGCTTTCGCTGAGTGGAATTTGGGGATTTTTAGAAGAAAACGCGCAGCGGTATTTTGAGGAGTTTGAAGTTTCTATAAGGAGCCCATGGGCATATCCAAATAAAGGCTGTTGCAGTAGTCCAGTTTTGCCAAGACCAATGCAATGCAATTGTTGGCTGATTAAGCCTGATGACGACTCATCCAGACCTATACACATTACATCAAATGTCTCTGCAGAGCCATATGTGTCCTGGGGGACAGCATAAAGTGGACCCTTGCAACATAATGCACGCATTGAAACCCCTTCGACAAATGTACGGATACCTTTTCAGTTGCATTGCTTAACTACATGAGTATGCTCCTTGTTGTCAAATATGTTGTAGCTCAAAATATCATTAAACAAATATTCTAAAAAAAAAAGTGGACCCTTACATCGTCATTGATAAAATAACTGTAAACTACTTTCAGTAAGAAGCATTCATGCAGTTGCGTTATGCACTAGTTAATGTCTCTGCGCAAGTCAATTGAGAAACAGTCCATAATGTCTGTTTCTATAGCATGGATATGTAGATAGAAGGACACAAACAATTCATTCGGGAGTCTGGTCTTGCAACAGTGTTGTTAGCCTCCAAAGCTCTCTACAGTGATTTTTATACAGTTTGACCGAAGCCAAAATTTCCTAAAGTCATAGACAAATGAGACTTTTTGTTTGCCCATCTTCAATACTGCTAGAACACAAACCTTCATTAAATTACCAGGAATTGCAGCTTGCAGGTTTCCTACTACCGTAACGTGCATCTTGTTAGGGTCAACGTTAACAAATTCTGTTAAGAATTTCGCCATCTGACGTTGGTCAGGCAGGCTGATGTGGAGGTGAAAACAAAGTCTGTGTCGCCTTCATGAAAAGTTGCTGTGGATATCGTGAGATGCTGGTAAATGCTCAGTCTGGAGGAGAAAAGGGTGAAAAGCAATGCACCAAGCCTCTATATTCTTGAATACAGTTAAGTGCATACAATATCTGTAACTTGTAAATGTAGAATTATTTAATCTGGACCATGGTATACAGATTCCCTCAGCTATGCTTTGTTTGTATCTTAGGGTTCTGTAGCAATATTTTTGTAAATCTTACCAATGCATGAGTATAATATAATTAAAAGTATACATATCTAGCATCTGTTCCTGACAGGTAGTGCTGTAGATTCACAGGCTCTGCTTGCTCTTCCATCTAGTGTTGGATCCGGAGTTGTGCAAGTAGCGAGACTGGGTGACTTCTCTTCTCTGTGATACTGCACAAGGGCATCGCCTCCTTTGTTAGATTGTTAACCCGCAGGCGAGTGAGAAAGGAGTGTAGAGAGTGTGTAAAAACAAAGATGTCTATGCCAAATGTAAATGTATCTTATAAGCATGAAATTTAACTGCAATGGCCACAGGCGTCTGGGGAGACGGAGGGCGCATATGAATCTACAGCACTACATGCCACGAATAGATGCTTACAGGGTAAGTAATATAATCCGTTCGATGGCATGTGTGGCTGTAGATACACATGCTCTGCATAGACTGTAAAGCAGTCCCTCCTTAGAAGCGGTGGCTAGCTCGTGGGAGTTGCAGTTGTTTGGAAAAGGGTACGTAGTACTGCCTGACCTATATATGCTTGTTGGCATGCTAAAACATCCACACAATAGTGTGTGGCAAATGTGGGGTAGTCTATGTAGCTGCCTTACATATATCAGCTATGGGAATTTTCCCTAAAAAGGCCATAGTAGCTCCTTTTTAGGTCTCGCTGAGCCAGCGCGCATGCGCTGCTCTGCGAGACATTTAGTAAGGGGCTTTTGAAAGTGCTATCAAAGAGGCTTTTTCCGGCCACCAGCGTGCGGTTACGCGCGCGTGCACGCGCGCAGCCGCCATCTGGCATTTGTCTCGCTCTCCCATGCCTCAACGCACGCCCCTCCCCCACCACAGAGCGCGTCCAGCTCCTCCCGCTGGAACCATGTTAAAAGTAAAGCGCTGGTGCCGCGATTATTGCAAAAGTAAAGAAATAGATGTTTTTTTCTATTTCTTTACTTTTGCTCAATCGCGGCACCGGCGCTTTACTTTTAACATGGTTTAGGTAAAGCGCCGGTGCCGCGATTGCTGCAAAAGTAAAGAAATAGAAAAAAACATCTATTTCTTTACTTTTGCTATAATCGCGGCACCGGCGCTTTACCTTTAACCATGTTAAAAGTAAAGTGCTGGTGCCGCGATTGCTGCAAAAGTAAAGAAATAGATGTTTTTTTCTATTTCTTTACTTTTGCAGCAATCAAACACATTGGCAAAGTCAATAGCTCTGCCTAAACACTTATAAGGGCCCAAAAGCGAGACCTATTGGCTATGCCAATGCTTGTCCTCCACGGGGTTTCCTATAGCCAGAATGAATTCATTATTTCACGCAAGCTGCAACTCCAGGCCGAGGTGAATCATGGGGATTCTTCACTGCCCCCATTCCGTACAGTGCATTGGAACCGGAGGACAGACTAGAGTCACTTACCAGGTAGCTTTAAACTAGTGGGGAAGCTTTTATCTGCGACGAGTGCGACCTATATAACTGCAGGGTGCTGGAGACTGGAACATGGCAGTTGTTGCTTGTTTGATTTTACAGAAACAGCAACAGTTTAGGTATTTACTTTACTAATGGCACTTAAGGAGCTGTAGCTCCCCTCCCTCGCCCCCCAATACATGGAAGCTGATTTCGCCATAAATGAGTTTTAGAACTCTGCTTTGACCCGGCACTGTTCTGTTCTATTTTGAAGAACACGCAGCCAGAATGCACTTTGGCCACAGGTGCTATGGGTTTCATTAATTTTCTTAAGTGCAAGACACATTCGTGTGTTTTTTTTTTTTATTCAATTTAAAATTTAAAAAAAGACAAATATCAATATATAGGCTTAGTGTGATTTTCCTTCGTTTTTCAGTTGCAAGGTTACAGTTTGATTGTTTCAAAATGTATTGATTCATTAAATGTTTTAAGTGTTAAAATGACAGAATGCAAAACGTGTTCTCAAATCCAGCAGAGCGTATTTGGCTGTTTCAGGGGTTCTGTGCATTTGTAATATTGTGTGTAGTGCATTTTGTACAGTTGTGGTTATTAACCTTCAAATGTCGCGTTTCCTATACATGAAAACAAAACAGGATGGTATCAACATTCAAATTATTTCGGTCCATTGTCTCTTCTTCTATGCACCCTGCCAAACATAGACCTCTTTATAGTCTGTTGTCACTTGTATTCTGTGCTGGTTGGGGTTTGACAGCTAAATCATTGTGTATTACCTTCATGTTAGGGAGCAAAAGGCACTGTTGTATGTTGGGAACATTATGTTAAGGGCTAAGGGGTGCCAATTGGGTAAGAAACTTTCGGTTTATGCCCATTTGCAATGCACTTGTGAGAGTAAATCCCTTTCTAGAGACTTGTCCCTCCTCCATCTCTCCTTTTACTCATCCCAAGCCTCATCTTACTACTATGATCTCCCTAATAATCCTTTCTAGATTCTTCCCACCTCTATCCCTCCCTCGACCTATCCCAAACCTCATTTTACTATAATCTCGTAAATAACACTTTCTAGACGCTTCCCTCTTCTATCCCTCCATTATTCCATTCAATGAAACTAACAGACTCATATGTCCATCGCTCAAATTAACATATATTTCCCTATATTAACCCACCACTAATCCTTTTTGGTTCTGGAGTAGCATGCTACTCACCGAAAAGTGCTTTGACGCCTTGTCAGGGTTGGAAGCGCTATATAAATACAATTACAATGTTGGGCATATTACAGGACTAAATGATGTGCATAAATCAGTTACAGATTGTGCCTATGCCAGGGAGGTGCATATTGTGCCTCTTGCAGAGTCCAATATATTCTTCATGTGATAGATGCCTTCATAGTGGGCTTGTACCTATGAGCTCGATGTCATATATCATACTGTCTTTTAGTAATAGACTGGTCCGGGGCAGTTTAGGGTCAAGCCTGGGGAGACACAAAATACAACAGAAGTAGATAGTCATATCAGAATTAGTTTGGAGTTGGGCCATTAATGGTCAGAAAAAGTTCATTATCTTCGTTTCCAAAAGTCATGACATCCAGTCTCTTTTGTGGGTTTGCCTTGATTTTATTAAGATATCATTTATGAGGAGCTCGAAAACCAACACGTATCAAGTCAACCATCATATTGCCAAGGTAGGAATTTAGATCGGGTATTACATGTGGCTTTCAGCCATGCCAGTCGAGGATGTGGGTGGAGCCAATAGAGTAAGTGGAGTCAGTGAAGGAAGTGGGTGGAGCCAGGGTAAGTGGTTGTGGCCTCCTACAAAAATTAGAGCACCTGGACTTCATATTTTACAAATTAAGCACTGACGCAGAAAAAAGAAGGGGAGACCCCCCCAGTGAGCTCCAGTGACAACATGTGTGACTGCTCGCCCCGTGTCAGCAAACAGACCCTCCAAATTTCCTGATTTCCTGATTTGCAAAAGATTGTGAAATCTGCACTTTTGTAAACAGGCTCCACTTTTTTACAAAAGTGCCAACGAAATTTGGAGAATGCTTAAACTTTTGCCCTCCCCACTCTCCGCCCGTGAGGTCAGAGCACTGCATTTCTGAAATGTTTTGCTGGAGCAGGCCCTGCGTCTTCCGCAGCAGAGCATCTCTTTCTCTCCTCCTCCTGTTCGGCATGAATATCCAAAACCATTTCAGATTGGTGTTGGAATCTCTGACTACCACTGGGTGGCACCTTACCACAGCTAATGCAGCAGCACTGTAACCTGCCTTCTCATCACATCTCATTCCAGCCTGGCCAACTCTTTCCCATCCCACTCTATATGCCACATCCCACTCTACGCTACACAACCCTATCCTGTCCCATGAAACGAAACCCCATGATGCCCATCTCATCCCTTCCCCTTCCCCTCACATTTCATCTCTTCATCTCATCCCACCCCACCCCATTTGCATAAAAATCCATCCCACCGTCCTTTCATCCACTCCCATCCGAATGCTACTCTATCAACTCCAAACCCACCCATCCTATCCTTATCTCATCCCATCACCTCAAAACCTAGCCCACCCCAAAGCCCATCCCATCTCACCCCATTCCTCTTCCCTTCCCATCCCCTATCCCATTGCATTCCATCCCAACATTCACCCATCTCATTCCATCCACTCAAACCCCATCCACAACACCTCAGCCCCCATTGCATTCCCTCCCCACCCACCCTTTTTCTATCTCATCCCATCTTCTCACGCCCCATCTCACTCACCCGATTCCCTTATCATTCCACCCTGCCTTATCCCATCCCCACACTTACCTCACCAGCCCATCTTGCATAGGTACTAAAAATCCTTTTCCCAGGGGCCAAAAAGTATGGTCTGTGGTGTGACAGAGGGCTGCAATGGTGGGGGCCAGGAGGCAGGAGGGTTGAAGGTGATCATAGTGGAAACATAGCACGTGGCGGACCGAGGGGAGCATTATTTTATACAGAATAGCAAAATAAAGTGCTGCAAAAATGCCACAAAATTTACAAATTTGTGCCGCAAAATTTGCTAATTTGTGCCGCAGTATACTGGAGGATCTGAACAAAATGAGCTACACACAGACACTCACTAGGAAATCCTGAGTATGCTCCACTTCAGGTAAACATCAACGCCTGAGAAAGACTTTTAAGTTGGATAAACAGATTTAAATTGGAGTTAAAAAAGATAACAGCGAGCCACATACAAGAACTGCAGAGTCAAAGATTACAGACTGACCTACGGGTCATAAAAGACAGGAAAGTCGATCCAGTTCATCATAGTGAGCCTGCACTTGTACTTAATTCAATAATGTTCTGCTTTTCTGTGTAGTGAACCTCATAGACCTAGTAGCATGCTCTCAGTTTTTCCATGTACTGTATTACATTTGGTATGATTAAGACACTTTTCTTTTCTTAAAAAAAGCTGTGGACTGAAACTCCATTTGCTGCTCCCATTACTTGATTCTGAATCTCTGTGTCCCACACTCCCACATTGAGATGCTTTGGAATGTTTGAAGCTGCTACGTTGGGAGTCACTATAGATGCACTTGGCCCAGTCTGCAGAACTATAGTAAGATGGACCCAGTGGTAAAAGCCCCAGCCACCCCGGTGAGACACTATGGCCTTTTTTTTAGACTTAAAATAATTGCATTTTATTTATTTGCAGTCTTTTGATTTAGAATGATGTCATTCCGGTGTGGAGGGCTCTTGTTTATGTGTTGAGGCTGAGGTAAGCACTAGGGTGACTACCTACCCGTAAATCACACAGACTATCTGTGAATCAAACCTAATGTCCATCCGTGACTGATATTTCAGCAGACATTTTCCTTAATTTTAGCCTGTCTGCAAAAAGACAAAAGTTTATTCCAGCACTTGAGATGGCCCAGCTGAAGGGGAATGGAGGGATCTCCTGTGCTGTTATCCCATGGGAGGGACAGACAGCGAAACAAGCCTTCTTGTCAGGGTGCCTGCTGCCCAAAAGAAATGTCAATGTATGCAATTGGTTAATCTGCAAATGTAAAGGCTGCTTGAAAGCTGGTATAGGCTTAATCAATGGACTCACTTTAATCTTCCTGATGACAAAGATTTATTCTTTTTCAGAGGTTTTGTAAGGAAGCTCCTCACTGAATTGTGGAGTGTCTGCTTTTTATGAACAGTTATAAACTAAGGTTTACACTAGGTACAATATGTATATTACAAAAATCACAGGATTCGGTTCTATGGGTCTCTGGTTGCACAAACAGACATCCGAAGTGATCACATTAACCAACAGAGGTTTTGCAACATAAAGTGGTGCATTTCCCACTGTTCAGTTTAACTTGCATTTATTTTTCATTTAAGGTGTGTGTCATTTTATATGCAGTTACCGCAAACCAATAAAATAGTTACAGAATATTTTGTTCTTTTTAGCCACACCTTTGTTTCCGTCTCCACTCTCACTGACCCCATCCCCATTGCACTCAAGATCACAGTAGCCGTACTTTTTTTTTAATTTACTTCGTCCATTGCATTGGTTAGCTTTGCAAAATCGGAGAAAACTGGTGATATTAGCATATGGTGTACTGACCTCTCATACCTTCACTATGTATATGTACCTTTTTCAGATATTGTGTTAGGATTAACCTGTGATTACTATTTAACAAATTGTACTATTAATCTGACAGAATTGTACACAAAAATTGTTCTCTGGATTTAAATGAGATTGAGAAAAAGAAATTCATCTACTCAATGGTTTACTTGCACTACGTGCGACTAGGAAACCTGGGTTCAAATCCGGTTGC
Source organism: Calotriton arnoldi (assembly GCA_963921515.1). Lineage (NCBI taxonomy): Eukaryota > Metazoa > Chordata > Amphibia > Caudata > Salamandridae > Calotriton > Calotriton arnoldi. The sequence goes on from CAWUFW010022966.1 coordinate 81,990, forward strand.
CCCCATGGCTAAATTGTGTGATCTAAGTCAAATCAATTTAATTCACGTGTCTAATTTACTTGATAGTGACATGTTTAGAGCAAATTCAAGTAATTCCGTTCAAGGTGGGTCCTGTACAGAATCTCACTTGTATATATGATATTATCCTGTAAAGTTCCACCATCCATAACAATAATATTTGCCATGATGTAAGGGACACCAGACAATTGGTTGACTTTGTTCACTCATAGTGTTGTCAGGAGGGAAGATTAATGAATGTTTTAAACTTCATGTTTGGAAACTTTCACTTCAATCAAATGTCAATGCAAAGTTGTAATCTAGTGAACTAAATTGAAACACTTCCATATGTTAAAGAAACACTTTCTACATGATAACAATCTTTATTATGTTATTTATTGTGTCCTTGCATTTTGTTTGTTGTGTAAAATACATCCCAAATATTTTGAAGATCTGGCATGTTATTTGGCACTTAGGGATGAGCCAGACAACTGGTTCGGCCTTGGCTCGACTGCAGATCTATTTTAAGACAAGGATAGAGTGGGCAATTGTCAAGGGCCCAGGCTTCCAAGGAGCCCGACCCCACCCTCGATAAGCACAACCAACGATTGCACCAGCAGAGTTTGCCAGTGTGGGTGGCTGCTTGTTCAAACATTTGACAGCGTCTCTTCTGTTTATGGCCTCTCTGCTGAGACTAATCTCCATGTTCCCAATACTTTCCGATACCCATGGAGGGCCCATCTGGTCTGATCTTTGGAATTGTCCCACCTTGTTCCTCTGTTCCTTATTTGTTCAGTTGCTCAGAAACAACTCTTTGAATCAGTTGGTGTGGATCACCCATCTGTACTTTACTTCATCTTGTTCTTTAATTCACTTTGTCTGGTGGTCTGGGGTCCAAGTTCTGAGATTAATGTAAGTCCCTGACACACACTCTTTTGCAGAAGTCGGGCATTCTTGTTGTTGTGAGACTACAGATATGTTGTGAGTACCTCACAATCTGGCATTAGGTGTGAGATGGTCGCCCACACCATCTGCTCTGCCTAATTAATTTTTTTTTTGAGGTTTGACATCTATTAGAGGGTGAGGTAAGTCAGATGTTTTTGTTCAACTTGCCTAAACTAGCAGAAGGTGAAAAAGTAATGTATCTTACTGTTAGAAATGGGGGTCTCTAGTTGGCAATGGTTTGCACCTTTGTCCAAATAGGGACCCTTCCTTCTAGTCAGGATAAGGGGGATACTACTGAAATAACCCCTGCTCACACCCTTGGTAGCTTGGAACGAGCAGACAGGCTTATCTCAGAGGCAGTGTGTAAAGCATTTGCACATAACCAACAGTAATACAGTGAGAACACTACAAAAGGACACCACACCAGTTTTAGAAAAATAACCAATATTTTATCTGTGCAAACAAGACCAAAAACAATAAAAATCCACCATACAGTTCTTGGAAATATCAATACTCAAAAATAGACTTGAAATACAGTTCCTTGAAGTCGATAGCTCTGCCAGGGGCTATCATGGCGTTGTGAACAACAAATCCAAACAGTTCTGGCTGACCGCGGCATCGCGGACCAGCTACAGCATCGGGAAGACCTGTAAAACAGTACCTTTAGAAATGCAGGATGTCAGTGACCTCTTGTTGAGCTTCGAAGAGTCGGCGTCCGCAGGCGTCAGTTTTGGAGGTCGGTGCAGGATTCGTCAGGCCATTGAAGTCACACGCGTTGCAGATTGAACTCCTCGCATTTGAAGTCGGGAGCGCCGGCATTGGCAGACATCGGGGCTGCAATGCGAAGTGCAGCGTGCAGTGCCCTCAGGTCGCCATGCAGGCAGTGGCTCAGTGACGGTCATCCAGTGGCGTCAGTGAGACTAGGGCTGCGGTGCGAAGTGATGCGGTGCTCGTCACTGTGCTGGCAGGTCATGGTGCAAGCGTCGTCGTCGTTGCGGAAGCGCTGTCGTTGGCTGACGAACCGGAGTCGATGGCACTGGCGTTGGTAGGCCAAGGCTGCAGTGCGGGATGAGGGCGGTGCATCATGTAGCATACGAGCGGTGCCCTTGAACCACAGTGCAAGCAGCAGCGTCGATGTCGGCATGGAGCGGCCTCATAGGTGATACCAGGGCGGCAGCGTGAAGCAAGGCGGTGCGGAGTGCGGTGCCCACAGGTCACGGTGCAAGCAGTGGCTTGGTGGTGGTGTTCGGCATCGTCGTCGGTGAGACCAGGGTTGCAGTGCGAGGTGCGGCGGTGCCCTCTGTGGTGCCTTCAGGACACGGAGCCGGCAGCGGAGTCGGTGATGGCGTCGGGTTGCTTTTTCTTCTGTTGCAGCACAAAACACACAGTTCCCAGTACTGGTAACAGATGAACTTGAAGTCTTTGCTGTTCCTTAGACTTCTGGGGGCAAGCTCTACCTCAAGCCCTTGGAGAAACTCACACAAAGAAATTGCAGAAAGTTCAATCCAATCCTTTGACTGCCCAAGACAGAAGCAGCCACTGCAGGCCAAAACAGCAAAGTGGTAGTTCCTCCTCAGCTTCTCCAGCTCTTCTTCTTGGCAGTCTTTTTGGTCCCAAAATAGTTTTGATGTTCTGGGGTCTGGGCCCCAATATTTATACAGCATTTCTCTTTGTTCTCTTGGGCAGAGATTGTCTGTGCTCAGTCCAAACCAGTTTGGTCCTCTCCGGCCCAGCTTCCCGGCA